>VDFB02000009.1:39133294-39157709 GCA_007258455.2 Sequoia sempervirens | reverse complement strand
AGTAACTGTCTCGTCCACCATTTTTATATATTGTTTTATATTTACCTATTTTATAATATACTATATGTTTCTCATTTATAAATTGAATATATTTATTTGTATATTGGTTATATATATATATATCTGTGTTACAAGACTCGCAGAAACTCGCCTAGACTCGGCGAGTCGCGAAGCGGGTGACCCTAAATGAGTCCTAGAGACTCGGCAGCTGAGTACTTGCCGGACTTGTCGAGACTCTCTGGACTTGCCAAAACCGTCGAGTCTCGTGCCTCAGACTTGGCCATTTTAATTAATTTCTTTTTTAAAATTTGCAATCTTTCATTGCCCCTTGACCTTGCAAGGGGCGCTGCCCATTGACCTTGCTGGGGGCGCTACCCCCGCAAGGG
Source organism: Sequoia sempervirens (assembly GCA_007258455.2). Lineage (NCBI taxonomy): Eukaryota > Viridiplantae > Streptophyta > Pinopsida > Cupressales > Cupressaceae > Sequoia > Sequoia sempervirens. Next base: position 39,157,323 of record VDFB02000009.1, on the reverse strand, counting down.
GCACTGTCTCTTGACCCCGTTGTGGTGTTTCCCCCAAACCCTCATCAAACTATAGGTCTAAGCATGTTATAGGCCAATGATGAATCATGATCATAAAACCTACAAAATACATATCCCCTGTTGCAAATCTCTGCATCTTTCATAGTCAAAGCCATAATCAAGGACTATCTTGTTTCATATATTAGACAACAAAACATGTAGTCTTGAAGGCTTCAATAAAATTTTAATAATAAATTCCTCACTTGAACAATCATTGAGACACAAGCAAATATCATGGCTACATCATCATCTAGGACCTATCTTATACACCAGCGCATGACTTGTCGTGATGTTGGGATGAGTAATGCAAGCTCTTTTGAGCCATAGACTTATATGTTTAGTTTTGATATTTGTTTTGATGCCATGGATTTCATATTCCATGAGTTTTGTATACATTTGACAATATTTATATATTTGAATGTGTTATTTCCTTCAGCTAAAATTTGCGTTTATACTTACGTGATCGATGTATGTTTGTGTATGGGATCATAGTAATTTCTATTTGATGATGTTATTGTGTCTTTAAGGTTTATTTGTTAAAGGGTGCATGAAACAAGTTTTAAATCCTTAAAAATCTCTGAGTTTTTTATTTGATGATGTTTAGTGTTGCAATTTCGGGGGCATGACAAAATCACCATATTTTGAATTTTCTTTTATTGACACCATAATAATGTTGGTTGATCTCATAGAGGTAACTTATTAGCATTTTATCACCATTAACCAAACCTACAACCTTGATAAGAGGTTTCATCATCTAAAATAGTTTGAATTTGAAAATAAACAATTCAAATTAATAGAAAATAAAAAAAACAGCAAATAAAAAAGAAATCAAAGAATTAAAATTCATAAGTGAGTAAATTACCTTAATGATCTCTATTGCGCTCTTCACGGACATCCATCAAACACTGCCTTCACTACCTTCTACCCTTCACTCTTGACTACAAACATTTGCTTGAGAGGTGGTAGTGCCGCAACAATAGTTTGTAATATGATTAGTTTGCAGTGAACTGTGACTCTTGATCACACAAGCTCCTTTCTTTTGTTGTACTCTATCATCAAACTAAGCATCTAAATGTGGTTGTAGATGAATAACGTAATGTTCCTTGCACCCTCAATCACACTTTTCACCCATCCAACTTTCCCAATGCCCTCAAACATGAGATTGATGCAACAAGCAGCATAGGGGCTCCAAAAAATGGTGGGATACATCTCTTGATGGATTCTACTTGTTGGTACATATGTTGTTGCATTTTTAGTCACAACTTGGATGTTATTGTCAAAATCTACTCTAGGACTGCCACCTCCAACAAATTATACGAAGTTTCTTTACTTTGTGGGAGAAATGTGCAAACTTCAAGAATACCAATGCACCATTATAAAGTTTATCAGTGTTTGTTGAGACTCTAATTGTTGATTAAAAACATTTTCTCGAGAGGTAAGCTATTGATGTTTTATCACCATCAACCAAACCTAAAACCTTGACAAAGAGGTTTCATCATCTAAAATAGTATGAATTTGAAAATAGAAATTTCAAATTAATAGAAAAGCAGAACGTAGCAAATAAAAAAGAAATCAAAGAATTAAAAATTTAAAATTCATGAGTGAGTAAAATGTGCTCTTCACAAACACCTATCAAACACTGCTTTCACTACCTTCTACTCTTCCACCTTCTTGTAGTAATGAGGCTTTAACTGTTGAGTACAAAAATTTGCTTGAGATGTAATAGTGCCACAACAATAGTCTATAATGTGATGAAGTTTCTGGTGAATTGTGTGACTCTTGAACACAAAAGATCCTTTCTTTTGTTGTACTCTATCAACAAACTAAGCATCTAAATGTGGTTCTAGATGAATTACGTATTTTTCCTTGCATCTTCAATCACACTTTTCACCTATCCAATTTTTCCAATGTCCTCAAACATGAGATTGATGCAACAAGCAGCATAGGTGCTCCAAAAATGGTGGGCTACCTCTATTGACGAGTTCTACTTGTTACTACATATGTTGTTGCATTATTAGTCACAACTAGGATGATATTCTCAGCATCCACTTCTAGGACCAACACCTCCAACAAATTATACAAAGTTTATGCATTCTTTACCTTGTGGGAGAAATGTATGGACTTCAAGAATACCAATGTACCACTAGAAAGTTTATTAGTGTTTGATTCTTGCTATTTGTTCGCCATTTTGAAAAATATTGCTGGCCATTTTGTGCCACATTATTTTGTTGTTCTACTATCTCCTATGTATTTTTGATGGCTTCCTCTAGCATGGGTCCACCTCATTCATGAGAAGCTAGTGCCTTAAATCTTGCATTGGCCACAGTGAATGCATTTAGAAGTGCCCCCCAATATGGGCATTTTGTCACATCAAGGGATTATAATACTAAAAATTACCATCAACCATCCTCACATGATGGTGCTTCTTTTGGTTCTAAGAAGTACCTTCAATTGAAGGTTTCACACTTGGAACATTGTGATGAATAAAGAGTCCGGGTGAATTTAATTGGTTTGAAATCTCTTTAGTGGATGAATGGATGATCTGTGGGCCAACAAAGGAGTCACTATATAATTAAAGAGGGAATTCTTGATGGCTACAATTGCTTACATCGTCCTTTCCCTTTTTTGCTTTTTTCTCCTTATAGTTAGAAAGTAAGGCATTCATCCTTTTGTTTCACTTCTTTCTCTGCTTGATCTCACAACTTCACATCTTTGCCAAGGACTTGTGTGAGGTGATTGATGCCTCCTCTCATATTAAACCCTTGTAATTGTTAGTTACCACATCCTTGATTGCATCTGGTATACCATGCTTCCAAGCAGAGTCCTTGCTGAAATAGGAAAGAGAAAACCAAAAAAAAGAATAGAAAAGGCCACAGAAGTACCTCTTAAATTGTCAATAAATTCTTCAAACATGATGATAATCACTTCATAGCAGCTGAGAAATAGAGTCAAACTGGTATATGAGTGTTTGCTTGCTGAAAAAACGGAGAAATGGTGGAAAAATCGGAAAACAAGGGTTTCTAGGGCCAAGGCAGCATTTTTTTATGCAGTAGGTGAGTTACCAGCAGAGGACTTGCTGGTTTTTGGAGGAAACTTGGCTTGAGTTAGGCCGGTACTTGCAAAGTTCTTGAACCATGGGACTTACACCTATATATATGCAATGCTAGATTGAAATTGCATGCAATTTCCTTTTGAACATCTCTGCACACTATTAGAGATTTTGTAGTGCTGTATGTGGTAATGCTGTTGCTTGGCCCATTGACATCATCACGGTGTCAACTTTGTACATCCATGCTTTCTTGTAGTTGTGTACAGTCAGTATACGAATGACACATCTCTTTCCTGGAATGATGCTTACACAACTAGTTTGGAATCTTGGATCCAAAGATTCAATTCTGTTTAGGGTAATAGTGTTCTATTCTGATAAGTTATTTTGTGTCTTGTAGTCTTTGATTGAGCAGACAAGGTTTAATAATCAGAAATTTGTTTGATTATCCTCTGTTTTTCTTTTCAGAATCACAATTGTTGTAATGGTCTCTCTTTTGACATTAATGAAATGGTGGGTCTACTCCTCTAGTCCGTAGCATTGAGCAAGTGGCTGGCAGCATAGGAATAGCAGATAGATAGGTTGTAGTTACTTCATGTAGGGAGTAAGTTAACTAATTGATTAAGGTGGTTGTGTTGGAGTGGGCATTCCTTGCTGGAACTGCCAGTTATCTGGGTCATATTTAGTTATCTTAGACTTGTTAATTAACTGATTGGGATTGCTATGATTGAGGAATGGAAAAAGGGAAGCATGGAATATAAGAAGTGTTGAGGGAAAAGGGAAGGCACTTGTCAGATTAAAAACAAAAGAACAATTTTATTCTCAGATGTGTGATGGATGTGTACAGCAGCTGGTGTTGTTTGGAGATGGAAACCTTCAAGCATGGCAATTTAACTATCCTGGGGATGGAAACCCTCAAGGAGCAGATTGAGTTTTAGAGTGTCACTAGGGTCATTAGAGGTGTTATCAGTTTTGCACGTAGGGTGTGCCTAGGAATTTGTATCAATTTGGTAAAGTTTAATTTGCATGTGTTGTTTGAAGAAAATATAGAAGAATATCTGGGTTTATTATTCGTGCATTTAATTGAGGTTCTTATAGTGGTATTAGAGCCAAGACTCGGTCCGCATCAGAGGTATAGTTTTCTTCCTGAATGTCAATGAGTGATAGAAAAGCTAGATATCAACTAAGGAAACAAAAGAAACAGAAGATGTCACATGAAGATAAAGAGCTGGAATTTTTCAATATGATGAGATCCTTGAAGGATGGGGCAGCAACAACTCATCAATCTCTTTGCCCGGATTATGTAGATACCTGGTCCAAACCATGCCACTATGCCTTCTGGTAATGGTGCACAAGGGAATCCTCATCTTTAGCAGTGAACTATAACACCCCATTGAAATAAGTCATTGGCACCAAACTATTGAGAGTCACTTTCTTGCAAAGAAGTCATGCCATAGGAAGAGGATATGGATGACTAGTAGGAGGATGCCTTGGATGTTCTCCATGTTGAATATGGGGCAAGGAGTGTTGAGTTTCAATAGACATCCTTCATGACTTGTGTACATTGAAGTCAAAAAGCGAAACCAGGAATGAAAGGAAACCCACACCCAATTGACCTAACAAAGATTTGCAAAGCAGATTGTGGAAGCACTGGGGCACCGCTTTGTTCAATTTAAGGGAGGATTGGAGGGCAAGACATATAGTGGCACTCATGATGGGAGAGTGACTTAGGGGATAGTAGCCTACTTTAGGTTGAAAGTTGAGGAGTTTATAGGGTTTGAGGTGGTAGTGGCGGATGGCTACACATTGGACTATAAGCAGGTCATTTGCCAACTATAGGTGATATTAGATGTGTATGGTATCACCCATGATTTTCATGTCATTATGCTAGGTGGAGCTCACATGGTTTTGGGTGTTGAGTGGCTGCATTCCCTTTGTGAGTTCACACAAAACTACCAAATGATGACACTCAAATGTGTGGGCCAGGGGCAAGAAAAGATCATTAGGGGTGTTATAGATGTCAGTTCAATAGGTTTGAGCACACTAGATAGAGAGGCTCTTGTGATAGGGCCAAGTGAGTTGGATTACAACATGTGTCACCATTAAGGAGATACTATGAGGCACCACGGATTTAGGGGAGGACGAATATCACCCAGATATTTAAGTCTTGTTAGACAAATATGCTCCTATGTTCAGGGACATACCTTTAGGACTACTACTTGATAAGCACTTCCAACACGCCATTGAGTTGGAGGCAGGGACAAGACTTGTTATCATGTCTCCCTATCAACATCCTCATGCCTACAAGGATGAGATTGGGAAAACTATATATAAGCTGCTGAGTTTGGGATATATTAGGCCCAACATGAGTCCCTTTTCATTTTTGTTGGTACCTGTGAAGCAGAAGAAGGATGGAACAATGATGATGTGCATTGATTACTTAGCCTTGAACAAGAAAACTATCAAGAACCAGTATCCAATACCTTGTATTGACGAGTTGATTGATGACTTACATGGAGCGACTACTTCACAAAGATTTAATTGCAGTTTGGGAAGCATCAGATTTTGGTTATACTTAACAAAGATTTAATTGCAGTTTGGGAAGCATCAGATTTTGGTTATACTTAACGAAGATTTAATTGCAGTTTGGGAAGCATCAGATTTTGGTTAAACTTGAGGACAGACATAAGACTGCCTTTTGGAGTCATTGTGGGCACTTCGAGTTCTTGGTGATGCTGTTTGGGCTCACCAATGTGCCTACCTTCGTGGAGTTGACGCTTCTAAAGACAGGTACCTGCAATGGGAGAATTCATCAGGCGGAGCAGGCATATTTCGACAGATCTAAGCAATCAGCTCTAGTGTGCACAAAATCAGCAAAATAACTACATTGATAGGCATTGCATGGAAACACACTTTAAGGTGGGGGACATGGTTTTCCTTGGGTTGCAACCCCACTTCTACAGTCCTTACAGAGTAGTTTGATGCATTGGTGAGGCTTATGAGTTGGAGCTTTCATCCAAGAGCCGGATCCACAACATTTTTCATGTATCATGTTTAAAGAAGGCAATAGGACAGTAGGTAAATTTCTTCACTTGAGCCTCCACCTCTTGACAATGTATTTGTGTCGGAGTAGATACTTGGGACTAGAGAGAAATGGTTGAGGAACTGTGTATGGACTAAATTCTTGGTGAAGTGGAAAGGTCTGCCTCGTGAGGATGCTACTTGGGAGTTAGTTGACATCTTAGATCACCCATCCCTGTCTTGCTTGGAGGCAAGCAAATCTGGGGAGGGAGGACTTGTAACGTACCTCTTTTGACATTAATGGAATGTGGGGTCCACTCCTCTAATCCATAGCATTGAGTGAGTGACCGGCAGCATAGGAATAGCAGATAGATACTTTAGTTAGGAATAGTGAACTAGTGGAATAAGATGGTTGAGTTGGAGTGGGTGTTCCTTGTTGTAGCTGCCAGTTATCTGGGTCAGATTTAGTTATCTTAGACTTGTCAGTTAACTGATTGGGATTGCCTACAATTAAGGAATGGAAGAAGGGAAGCAATAAATATAAGAAGTGTTGGGGGAAAAGAGAAGACTTTCGAGATTAAAATTAAAAGCTATTTTATTCGCAGGCGTTTGATGGCTGTGTACAACAATTAGTGGCGTTTGGAGATGTAAACCTTCAAGCATGGCAATCAAACCATCTTATGGAAGGAAACCCTCAAGGAGTAGATTGGGTTTTAGAGTGTCATCAAGGTCATCAGATGTGTTATTAGATTTGTGTCTAGTGTGTGCCTAGTAATTTGTATCAGACTGGGAAGTTTTAGTTTGCATGTGTGTTTTTTTGAAGAAAATATAAAAAATACAAAAAATAAAAATAAAAATTGCTGGAGTATAATTGGGTTTGTTATTTGTGCGTTTAGTTGAGGTTCTTACAACTGCTCTATGTAGATTTTTTCTACATTGCATTGCACTGGATGGCCAGACTTCTTATCTTTGATTTACTCTTTTAAGGAGCTTTGGAAATGTAATAAGTCACCAAGATGTATTTGAAATATTTTATTCCATTTAGTTTCTAAGTTTTGATTTTGTATACCATTCTAATTATAGTTTTGACAAGTGCTTTGTGACTTTTCATATAAAGTGACCACAGAAAATCTGGAATGGTAGCTTGTAGTCAAGCCAAAATTCTCAGACTCAAGACCCATAAATTAACAGTTCTTTTAAAAGCTTAAAAGCAGCCGCTCCACTGAATTGCTAGAAGTATCTTATATGTATTTAAATTTATATTTGGATTTTCTGTAGAATAAATATATATTACATTGTTTTGTGGATTAAATTTTATATCAAGAATACAAATAAATCATCTGATGTATAATCTGGCAAATGAGCAGGTGGAAGTTGATGTAGACTCAGGGAAGGAGTTTTTATTATGTGATTACAATCGGGATGGTGATTCCTACAGGTGCTTTGTAGCAAAAATAGTTTCTTCCATAATGTTTTCTGGCTGTATGTATAGGAAACAACTACAGTTTTTGATATTGCTTGTCACACAAATATCAAATGTTTTTGAGAAGCAACTGCGTGGATATTTTTTGCTTAGTAAGATAAAGTATTGGCAAAAAATATGGGTCTTAATTTGGTAGTGAGAAGTTGTGAACAATAGGATGATGTATGACCTAAATTTTGGATATTTATATTATCGCAACAATACATATCCGCCTAGTTCATCAGCTTATAACAGAGACTTGCTAAATGAAGCAATTTAATACGATTGTAGTGATGTCTCTGCTTTCTAGGTCACCTTGGTCAAACAAATACCACCCACCATTGGAAGATGGGGCACAGCCATCATCTGAATTGCGAAAGCTGGAAGTGGAAGCGAATGATATTTTTGCCATTTATCGTGACCAGTGAGGTCCTTTACTTCCCTTGTCTTTAACAATGCTTTTGTTGTTTGTTAACTAGTTAGTAGTGGGTCGAAATAACTTACCAATATTATAAGTTGCTGAGTTAAGTAATAGCAATTATTTTATCTGGATATGTGGATAGGTATTATGAAGGTGGATTCTCTTCTGTTTACATGTGGGAACCAGATGAAGGAGACAGTTTTGCAGCATGTTTTTTGATAAAGAAGGGTATGTTGTATCATTATATATATTTGGCAAAGAATTAAATACCCCCAATCTGAATAATTTCCATTCCTTTTCAAATCTGAACTAAAAATTGATTTTGGGGATGGAAAATGAAGATGGTTCACAGGCAGGACAAGGTCGAAGAGGTTTCTTACAGAAAGGTGTATGGGATGCTATCCATGTCATTGAGGTGAGAATTTTACTTCCTGCATAAAAATTTCTGGAATGAATGGTTTTCTTATCCTGCAGATGATCTACCTATACGTAAAAACTATGTAGGTATTTACAACTACACGCAAGCTTTTGAAACGTCATGGTGTTGTTCAGGTAGGAATTCAAGACGAGGGTACAGCCCATTACTGTTTGACTAGCACTGTTATGCTCTCTATGACTACAAATGACCAATCCTCAGGCACTTTCAGCTTGTCAGGATCAATCACTCGTCAGGTATTTCAATTTCTTCATGTATTGCATATGATATTGACTTTGTAGAAAACAGTGTATGGAATAAGTAATGTAAGCAAGAATTTTTGCTACATAGAAAATACCAGAAAGAAAACCCTTAAATTGTCATGAACAGCTTTGTGTCCGACATGGAAAACATTAAAAAAAAAATTGCTGATGTATGTTCATTATGTTATGAGCCACGCAGTGCCCATTCTCACACAATGTTTACACGACATCCTTTTTTAATAGGTGAATGGAGGAATCTATTGGGGTCCTTTGCTTAGTAAAAAATCCAAAAAACATCCAAAATATACAAAGATACACAAACAGAAAAGAAAAAGACTCAGCCCTCCAGAGAACCCAAATAAACCTAATAAACTAAAAGCTGAAAGAACATCTTGACCATGATGCCACTGCACAAAAGCCCATTGATGCAGCAACCATCAACTTCTAAAAAAACTTCACTAATTCTCACAAAAAGGCTGAACAACATCAGGTACTTGCTGAAAGCAACTTCCTTCCTCTACAGGAAAAGGAGAGCCTCCATAGACCACTGCAAACCTTCTCCAACTGAGTTCCATTTGCAATCTCTTTGTTTACTATTTCCTCTTCTTGTGCTTTCCCAAAGTCCCACAATTTTCTTTGGTCTTCTTGGATTTTGTTTGTGAGATGGTTAAAATATCTGTAGTCAATAACTAGTTTTCCTCTTCCTCCCAGCAACATTGAAACACAGCATCCTGCAAACCCTGTGCTTCTGCTCCATAGGCCTTTGCCATCAACTCATCCTCAGTGCTAGATAAAATCGAAACCTCTAACTGATCCATGCCTCCATTTGGTAAGTTAAACTTTCCAGGCTGATTGCCTGCTTCCCTTCTATGAGCAGACAGAGATTTAAATGGGATCTCAGTGCACTCAGCCAAAAAACAATCATGATTCCTCCATATGAAATCCACATCAGGGCTTCTAGGTTTCCGAATACGTTTCTGCAGTCAAACTGTGTGATGTCCCACAGGGGAAGGAGGACACTTAGCAATTTTGTGCCCTATCTTCTTGTAATGAAAGCACCTGAACGACAGCCCCTTGAAATTCACAAATTGATTCTGAAACACCTGTTGTTAGTGTAGAATTAAGCTTGCTTAGGAGTGCACTATTCTTAGCCACGTGTTATTTTTAGCCTAGTAATAATTTAGATATTACATGCTTATTCTTAGGCTCACCTATTTTTAGGGTCCACTAAATTTAGTTGGTTGTTACTCTATATGTACTCCATTACTGTGAGTTTATTCATCATTCTGTTCAGCTATTGCTTTGCATATTGTGCATTTTTCATTAATCTCGCAGGTAGATCGTGTGCTTGCTTCTCTTGCATGGCTCGTTGGTATTAGCATTCATTTCAGTGATCTTGGTGATTTCTGCATGGTATTAGAGTCATTCTGGAATTTGGGTGCTGTTCATTTATTTTTAGTGAGTTATTTTTTCAAAACACTATTGCATGAATACTTTGGTGGGTGTTTTTTTTTTGTTGGAGATGTCTTTTTTTTGCATTAGATTTGCATCTTTTGCACATTGATAAGGAAAAATATTTCTGGGTTTTGTTTGCAGCAACAAAAAACTTTTTGGGTATCTTTTATTTTTTGTAGATAGTAAGCGAATCTTGCAACAAATGCTGTCAAAATAGCACAGTGTGACTATTGTTCTGCAGGCCAAAATTTGAATTTACATCATAATTGCATCTCCTACTCATTGGGAAGAAAAATGCTTTCTGTGTTTTGATTGCAACGTTGAAAAACTTTGTGGGTATTTGCTAGTTTTTGCATATAGCAAACGGATTTTGAGGAAACTAAATCAGAAGTGTCCCAAGTCATTATCGATGGAAAAATAAAAATTGTAATATTTTTTGACTGGCTACTCATATTTGAGAGCCATTTTTTTTTTGAGTGCTTATTTTTTCAAGCCCAATCCATTAGAAACATTTTCACGCTAATCTTATAAAATGTCATTTTTTCGTTCCAATTGGACAAGCCACACTAAAATATAAAGTGCCAAAATTTGGGGGGATCCAATATTGGATCAAGGGGATTTGTGTGTTGTGTCGTGTGTGGACTTCCTACTTTCTTTCCAGTTCTTCATTTCTGCAACATTTCAGTTTGTAAAGCATGGATTCAAATCAGTTGTCACACCATTAACATCCTTTTACTATTACGATTGGAAACTCAAAGTTTAGCTTGTGCTAAAGAACAAAGGGTTGTATAGTGTAAGAATGGGCACTGAAAAAGAACTTGCTGCTGAGGAAGCAAGAAAAAATGATTTAACAAATGTGATCAAGCCTTTGGATTTCTGTGTTTGAACATGTCTCCTGAGCTTCTTTTTTTATGTAGAATCATTAAATACACCCAATGAAGTTTGGCTTGCATTAGAAAAACTCTTCTGGAAGATAGATGAAATGGAAGGTCATGAGTTAGAGAATGAACTCATAAGTTTGAGTTTTCATTCTTTTGACAGTCTAGTGGATTTCTTCACTAAGTTCAAATCACTAAGGCTGCAGTTAAAAGAATGTGGAATAGAGAAAAAAGAGGATTAGTTAGTTCCTTTTATACTCCCCAAACTAGGTCTTCACTACTTTGTGTTTGTATCTACCTTCTACTCCACCAAAAGGGCCTGTGGGACAGCGTGGAAGATGCCTTCTTTAGATAATTTCATTGCTGACTTGACTAAGGAGCTGGATAAGTTAATACAAATGCGCACATTGAAGTCTTCAAAACCACAAGCCCTCTTTGCTAGGAATGGCTAAAAACAGGCTTCAAACAACAAAAGGGATAAGCAAAACACTCAAAAGGATGAGGAGACTAAGAAAGATTAGTAACCAAAATCTTCCAAAACCAACATTGAACTTCATCAAACCAAAGGAAACCTAAGAAAGGAAAAATTAAGTGTTCCTATTGCAAAAAATTGGGCACAATGAACGCAAATGTCTGAAGAAGTAGAATGACCACCTCTCACATCTTCTTGAGAAGCACAACATAGGGGTCCTTGAATCTATCAAAGAATCCTCATCAATTCAAGAATTTACTAAGGCAAGGGAAAAAGGTAAAGAGAAAATTAAGGGCAAGGCTCTACTTAACGCTACATCATCATGAATGCCATCTTGGATCATTGACTCAGGTGCCTCACACCACATGGGTTCTTCACAGGTTGAGTTTTATTCCTTAGAGCCTCATAGTATGTCTTCTATCACCTTGGGCGATAACACTTCAGTAGCAATTGCAGGGAGAGGGTCTGTTGAAGTTGAAAGTGGAACATTCGCAAATGTTCTAAGTGTACCTTCTCTTTCATCTAATCTCCTATCAATCTATTAGATTACAAACAATGGGACGAATAAGATTGTTGAGTTAACAACTGATTTAATGCTTATTAGAGACTTGCAGAGTAGAGAGATTATTGCAGTTGGGACAATTGATCATGCACCACAATTGTATACCTTCTCACATTTTTCTCTAGATGACCTTGCAGTACCATTGACTAGTCTATACTCTCATGCATTTAGAGTGGATTAGATACCCAAGGAGAAGTTTGGTCACTTGAACCTATGTGTACTTCATGAGATTGTGTTGAGCTTCCATCTCCTCCACCTCTTGCATATTCAGTTATTAGTTCAATTCAACAGGATCTTACTAGTCTTTCAATACCAAATTTGTGAGATGATTCTTTGCCAGATATTGTAGAGTTATTTGTTGAGTCACACATTGCATATTTGGAGGACACCATTGAGGATATTCATATTTTCTTTGATGTTACTTCTTATGGAGTTGCATCATCTTCTTTAGATGTTGTGGGGGAGCATTTAGACCCTCCTATTCATTCTCTACTTCATCATTTGTCATAGTTTGGCATCAATGTGGAGATCTTTGAGCAGCATTTGGAGGAGCCATCGCTGTTTTTCGATTGTGTTCTATATTAGTTTCCACAAGGTTTTGGATTGTAATCTTCATTAGTGTGGCTTGTAACACCTACCTTGATTGTGACAAATTTTAGCATCGACATGGGGACACTTGAGCGAAATTCAGAGACATCACACGTATTCATCTTTTTTCCTTCATCTTCCTTTCAGGAATGGGAAGAAATCTTGCATATATTCTTGGTTTTGTTTCTTCCTAAGGGGAGGAATGTTGTTCAACGTGATTGGATCATCTTCAACATTCAGTGTTGGACATCTACTATCATTGTAGGAAACTCTACTTCTTCTCTCTTATGAGGGGGACTATTTCCTCACATGTAGTTTTGTTCTCATTATTCTTTTAGTGTATTTTTTGTATTTTCTCTCTTGTGGGGGGGGTGGGGGAAGTTTTTTTCCACTGGTTTTCTCCCTTTCTGTACTTTATGAGAGAGATTGCATTGTACTTGGGTACCTCATCAGGCCTAGTTGTTGGGACCCAGTTTTTGTGTGCCCACCTAAGCTATGCTTAAGGGGGGTGTTAGTGTAGAATTAAGCTCGCTTAGGAGTGCATTATTCTTAGCCATGTGCTTTTTTTAGCCTAGTCCTAATTTAGTGGTTACATGCCTATTCTTAGGCTCACTTATTTTTTAGGGTCCACTAAATTTAGTTGGCTATTACTCTATATATACTCCATATTGTGAGTTAGTTCATTATTCCATTCAGTTATTGCTTTGCATATTGTGTGTTTTTCATTAATCTCACAAGTAGAGCATGTTCTTGCTTTTTGCATGGCTTGTCGGTATTAGCATTCATTCTAGTGATCTTTGCGATTTCTACAACTATGAGGATAAAATTTTAATGGATGAATGATAGGCTTGGATATGACAACCATAACACAAACCCACATAAATATGTTTTGAAAGCCAACTTTCTCATTGTCAGTTTTCACAAGAACAACTACCTTTCAACCAACCTTTTAATGAAGCCAAGATCTCTCATAACCAATGAGAGATTATACAGTTGTACCCACACTAGAATTTTAGTGATGGGAGCAAACATAGGAGCAAGGAAAGGCGCCCATGAATTCACAAAAACACCAACCCTCCCAAAGAAACAAGGACCATTATTCCACATGAACTCTCGACTCTTAGAGGTCTGAAATTGAACTAGGAAAAAGCCACTATCTAGGAGAGAAAGAAAAGACTCCACAATGCTGCTCCAAGTCAATGTCATCCATGAAATAATCTCTGCAAACTTTTGATGCTTCCCCAAGCATTGACACAAGAGACCTGCAATCAATATCCCCTGAAATCAAATTTATGCACTCATAGAAATAGGAAAATCCGCAAAGTCGTCTGCTAAATAGACCTCAGTATCTCCCAGGGATAAAGTTGTCGAAGCCTTATACCCATCCCTAGAAACAGGCATATTCTCCAAACTTGGTTGAGTGCTATAGTTGTCCTTCTAAGAATTTGATCTCTAGATAGCACTCCATCCATAGCCAAAGTCCCTTCCAAACGCTTGCCTGAAGAAGTCAAAACCTCCACATAGATAGGGGAATAAATGCCTTTCTCTAAAGAGATCTGGCGATTGCAGTAATTGTTGCACATGTGAAATGGATTTGAGGAATTTCAACATTTGTGAAAACTTTTGAAGCCAAAGAGAAGTCTGCTTTCTGAACCTGCTTTACTTTGGTTACTGGCAAAGTAACTATGGTGGGCAGATTCAAAAAATCCCCCTAAAGAGGAAGTTTGCAATTTTTGATTTGCTTTATCTCAAACATCTTACCTTTAACCTCATTGCATGAGGGTTTCTTCCCTTGATTGAAATAAAATGGTCAGCATTGGCATCCTCCTCATTGCCTGCTCCATCTCTTGTTGCTGTGCTCTGCATTGCTTTCGTGGGTTCTATGCTATTTTTTATCCGATGGCATAGTTACTCCATAGAAAATTTCCAATTATTTATTAGCTGGGTTAATGGGTTCGGGTTCTGGGACGGTTCAAAAGAACCTGCACGTACCAAAATTTTTTAGGGGTTTGGGTACGTATGGGTACGTGTGTATATATATATATATTAATAATTTAATATATTATAAATATATATATATGTATTATATATACAAAAAAATAAGAGAAACATAGAGAATTGTAAAAAAACTAAATCATTTCATAGTATGATACTTGATCATTGATCAATGCCAAATGCCAAAGATAAATATTAAATGCCAATTGATAGTTGAAAAATATTCAAATAAAATTACTGAATTACAAAATGTAGTTCATGAAACATTGAAAATTTGAAACATGATTCAATGTTCATTGTTCATATGCTCATCAATCATCAAAAGGATTGTCAGAATCATCATGACTTGGATTTTGAGTGGTTTCAACTTCAAAATCATCATCATTTGAACCCAAAGCGGATCCAACACCATGTGATATGTCATCAATATCACCCACATCATCCATAGTGGCTCTAACAAGATCCTGAATGGTTGCATCCAAGTCAGTAGACTCGGGTGCTACATCCCAAAGCCTCGCTGCCCCCTGCCTGTATTGAGGATCCTTACGTGACAGAAGACGCAAATTGGAATGAATATACACTAAGTCTTCAGCTCTTTTTGCAGCCAACCGGTTACGCTTCACTGAGTGGATAAAGGAGTATGTACTCCAATTCCGTTCAGCGGCAGAAGAGCTTGCAACCTGGAGAGAAAACCAACAAAATTAAAAATAAAATAAAATGCAAGATAAATTCAAGAATGTTAAGTGTTAAATTTTACAATACAAGTGGCAAAAAAAAAAAAAACTTACTTGTGAGAGGATCTTGATTGCAAGAGGTTGGAGGTACATATAATCTTGACCATGGAGGTACCACCATGTAAGACCATCCATTTTGTATTGGTCTCTAGCAACAGAAGCGGTATGATTTTTTTTTTTCCTGTGACAAACATTCCAAATTCTCTCATGACACTTGCATGCACTTCTGGATCACTGAACATTCTACTAAATGCCGTCTTATACCCATTAGCAACTTCAGCATCTCTATATGGCGGTATTCTCCCTGGGATAGAAAGTACTTCAGTGGTATAGTACCTCGGAGATAGGGCATATGCAAGGAGGTGCAATGGAGTTGTCATCTTGTTCCAACGATGAAGAACAATTGCTTCCACCCTTTTGTACAAGGTGTCTTCAGGATCATTCTCTTTTTTTTGTATTTCTATTTTTATTTTTTCCAACATTGTGTCCATGTTATCATAGACATCCCCCAAGCATGGTTCATCTGTATCAGCAAACCGAAGCATAGACATGATAGGT
The DNA here is from genome assembly GCA_007258455.2 of Sequoia sempervirens. NCBI lineage: Eukaryota > Viridiplantae > Streptophyta > Pinopsida > Cupressales > Cupressaceae > Sequoia > Sequoia sempervirens. The sequence goes on along the minus strand of VDFB02000009.1, from coordinate 39,141,414 downwards.
TCGGTGAATTCCAATACATAATTCACACGATCCCACCAATCGTCATTCAAGATCAATGCCTTGACTTTTTGGGCCCTCTCTGAATTTGATTGCTTCCATATACTCCATTGGTTGCTAATAACCATTTGACTCAATGCATCTTTCACCTTCACAAGTCGTCTCAGAACAATTGTGTGAGATGCAAACCGGGTCTCGGCAACCTAAGAACATGTTAATAGTAAGTTAATAACACATTTAAAATATGTAAATAATGCAAAAAATTATTTTATTCAATTATGTAAAACATGACATAAATGATAAATGAAACTAAATAAATTAAATTTTAAAATTTACCTTCAACAATTCCAATGTTGAAAAAGTTCTGAAAATTGCTTGTGACATATGGTGGTTTGTCACAAACATCTGGATCTCCTCAGACTCCTGGTATATTTCTTTCACCCACTCTATTTGGGTGCCAATTGCTTGCATCACCAAATTGAGGGAGTGTACGGTGCACGGTGTCCAAAAGATGTGCTCATATCTGGCCTCTACCAAAGCACCTGCAGCCCTGCAAACTTTTGCATTGTCCGTAATTACTTGGACAACATTTTCACTACCCACCATCTCTATGGAGTCAATGAGAATCCTGGAAATGAACATTGCATCTTTCACTTGCCCTTCACAGTCAACCGCCCTCAAAAACATTGCCCCCTTGGGGGACACTGCAATAACATTAATCAATGGACGGTTTTTGCAATCTTTCCATCCATCGGAAACAATAGATACACCTGTTTCAACCCAAGAATCTCTAATTGGTTTTAGTTGGGCCTCTACATATTTCCTCTCTTTTTGCAATAAGGTGGTACGCACCTTTTCATACCCAGGACTTGTGAAATCAGGAGGTGCACTATTTATTGCCGACACCATGTCCTTCCAATATGGTGATCTCACCAAGTTGAATGGAAGACCATTGGCATAGAGGCAACGTGCAATTTTTTCTTCAGCAATATCTCTTGCCTCCATTTTAAATGCTTTCTCTAATGGACCTCTCTTGCGGGTGGTGGTTTCTAGTTCTTCATCTTCTTCTTCCGTAGAGGGTATAGACAAGAAGGGATGTCTAGAGGGCCTAACTATCTGATGAGTGGGTAATGTTGTTTTTTTCTTTCCGGAACTATAACTAGTTTGTTTTCCTCTTGCAATGAATTGTCAGCATCTTCTTGTTCTTTTATAAATGCTGCTATTTGTACAGCAGAAAACCCCTTCTTATCTGGGCCCACACACATATTAATCCCTTTACCACCAGGGCCCATAAAATGAAGTTTCACTCGGTAGTAGGAGCTATTATATTGTACATTGCAAAAATTACACTTCCAAACAAACCCCCCTCCTCCAGGAATTTGTGAAATTCGTGTGGTATGTCTCCATAAAGGAGATCCTTTATCAATTTTAAACTTTTGGCTTCCATCCCCACCCACTGAACTTTGACTACTGGCCATTGTTGCAATCTCTAAAAAAAATGAAAAAAATATATATATATTTGAAAAACTTATTCACAAACTTGAAAAAATTCATCAAAAACTAAGAAACTTAAAAAAATTCATCAAAAGATTGAAGAATAGGGTTTAAATGCATACCTTGAACACTTAAATCTCCTTTGTAGAAGCTTTTTGCCACTCCACAATCGATCTCTTTCAAATGCAATCACCTCCCTTCAAAATGCTAAGATGAACAAAAAAAATGGAGAGAGCAAAATGAGAGGTAAAAATGAAATGTTTTAGTGTTGAAAGGCCTCATATTGGGTCGTTTTAGGGTTTAGAGGCAAAATAGAAATTAAAAAATTGTTTTTTTTTCACTTTTGGGCCCACTTTTTAAGAGTCGGGCCGGTTTCAGCGCGGGTTCGCCTCGCACGCTACCGGGTACCTCTACCGATACCAAAGGGCATATATTTCTACCGTACGCGATAAGGTTTTACGCTTTACACCGCGAACCTTACCGTATCAGTATAGTATCGCCCCCGTATGTACTTCCCGGCATTAATGTGCTGTAACCTGCATTATCGGGTTCTCGCACTCGCGCACGTGCTGCATCCCAATGGTCGGCACGCACTCGCATGCTACTCCAAATGAGCCATTGCGCGTAACCCGTACCGGTTCGCAGACCCACCGCTTCCCGAGCCCGCGGGTACGTAATCCTAAATAATACGTGGTTTTGTTTTACATAGCAAAAGAAGTTGAACTGCTTGATAAAAATGCTTTGAGGGTCGTGGTAGAAAAAGGTAGTGAACTATTTTGAAAATGCTTCAAAAAATGTGGTCCCATGGTGATGGAATGCCAGAACGAATGCCATGACAAGCAAATTTCTATGGATTGTCATGGCATTCCATCACCATGAGACCACATTTCTTTGAGGCATTTTTGAAACAGTTCACTGCCTTGTCTATGCTATTGCTTACTATTATGCTTTGATAGATCTTTTCCAAGCATCCAACTTGTTCAAAAGCAAGCAATCGCTTTAGGGTTTTGTGCCATAGCAGCAAGGCGTTGAATTGTTTGATGTCGCTTTTGGTAGACATGTATGCAAATGTAGTAGCATCGGCTAACCGGCTGCCACATCCTGAGTATTTATATGCAAATTTTGTGTATGTTTTGTGTGTAATGTAATCAGCTTATATGAATATAAATCCAACAAAAATCTATTATTTTCTATAATCTTATGGATTGAACTTCAGATTTTATTTGCTCAATGTCCGTATGCTATGGAAGCATTAATTTTTTTTTAAAAGTAGTTTCTGACTATTTTTTTTTCAAATTTTTATGTTTTTTTGTAAATCCGATTTTTTCCCGATTTTTTCAAAAAATCCTGAACTTTTGGTTTGCCGATTTATTCCCCAAACGATTTATGCTGCTATGTCTGATACCATGTAAATGTAATCAAATCTTATCAAATAGGATCCTAAGAAATCTAAAGGAAATACTAAGTCTGAAATTTTGTGTAAGAATTCTAAGTCAAGATTCTAAGTTTCAGATTTTAATTCTCTTATGCTGAATGTACTGATTGCAGAACATTTATGAATTTCGATGTCTACACTCAATGGTTTCCATCATGCTTTATCCTAGAGAGGGGAGACGCATCTCCACAAAGGTAAGCGCCTCCAAGGAGAGACGTGCCCCATGAGAGGACGTGTCCCTTGAAGGGCGCGGGTTTCTCATAGCCGATTATTACTAATCGGTGGTAAACAAAACAATGTTAGTACCCAGCGATAAATATAAAGCAAAGTTCGATTTATATATATCGAATTCCATTAATTCGAATTTCTCATTTTTCTAGAAATATTAAATGATGAGTAATTTCGATCATATATAAATGATGATGATGCTTTCAGCAATCATCATTTATATCTGATTGAAGCTGCCTTTCATCAACTCTTTAGGCGTCCATTTTGAAGTTGCAACAATAAAACATTTATCAAAATATTAAATGCTCAAATAGACCCCTTAATGTCCCCTCTTTAGAAACAACTTGAAGTCATCAAGCCTAGGCGTGGGGTACAACTTAAAAACATGAAATTGACTAAGTATAAAACTCAATCCAAGGAGATAACCAAAACCAACGCCAATACTGAAACTGATGGATTGCCAAAAATAACATGATGACCTGAGTTGAACTGCTGATGATGCCACTGCCAAAATTAGACTTACTAAAAATAGCCAATGCCAAAAATAGTAAGTTCACCTCAAAACCAACAAAAAGCTGAATTGAGCTGGAAGCAAGACTTTCTGAAAGTGGAAACCCTAAATTTGCACATCTGACTAGCCTATGGATTTCCGGAAATAGGCTAAATCCAAATGAAGAGCGCAGGGCTAAATTGGGTGCATTACAGCCCGCCTTTCCCAAAATTGTTTGTCCTCAACCAATGCCACAACACTCCAAACTGATCCCATCAAAACAAATAGGATCCCAGGGTCCGAAGTCCATCTTTGAAAAGTCCCACCATGTTGATGTTGCTCCATTCTGATCATAAAAATGAAAACATTGCACCATAACTGCACAACCCATCCCTGCAACCTCAAAGTGATAACATGCTTGAAATTCAAGTTGAACAACATGGAAGGGTTTGAATCAAAATCTAGCAGCGTCTCATGCCCAATAAACTCTGATGAATTAACATTTGCAATGTCAATGCCAATCACCATTTTGGAAACCAAAAAAGATAATCTAATCTACTAAAAAATAATCTCATCAACATAACTCCTCAAAGCAACAAACCGAGTCACAACAAGTGTGTCTCCATCATAGCTAATTGCAAAGGGAAAAACAACTCTTTACAAAGTCATAGCAGCCGTATACTCAAAGCTCCTCAATGATGTATAATGCCTCCTTTGAGTAATTCTGACATATTCAAGAAAATCTCTGAAAACTTCCACCAATCTCTCCCCCAAAGTCTCAAAAAGTTGAACCAAATCAAGCAAAAGTTCGTTGCTCCAAACACTAGTGTAAGAGATTGAACAAAAATGATCACTGGAAAAGAATTTGAACATTATCCAATACTGATTCAATGTAAAGAACCGGACCAAATTTTTTCCGATTTTTTAATGCAATTACAACAACATACAGAAGGCACCCATTAGGGTTAGATAAATCAAACCAGCAGTTACAATATAACTCATTGCCAAGAATGCGCACTCAATCTCAACAAGAGAGAGGCTGTCATATGGCAAAATGATCGTCAGTACAATAAATCTGAACTGCAACTGAAAGTAACTCAACACCAAGTATGTGCTACCCAAACCAGAATGGAATGAGGCGACCATATGGTGGAGATTTAAAGAAATACAAATGCAACTTTGAAATAAACTCAACACCCAGAATGTGCTTTCAAACCCGGAGTGGGAATGGAGCTACCATAGGGCGGAGATGTACGATATTACAATGCAAATTAAAGTAAATAGGCGGCAAGCCAGCCTCTTCCACTTATTCAGCGGGCAATTACAAACATGATAAGCAAAACTGAGAGAAATGCTGACAGTACTACTGTTCAGCTTACAATGAGAAGTAGAATGCCTGCAAGATCAAGGATTTAAGCTCTACAAGTTGCTGCAATAGTAAAGATGTCATCCACTAGGTCAATAATGAATTCCTAACACCCGTCCTTCACTAATATGCAATTTTCTCAAGTCTGATCTGACAGACCAGCAACATGAATTACAGAACCAGCAATACATAAACTCAATGAAAAGCTCACAACTCACTCATTTCTCACTCAAATTACATGAAAACTGATGCAAAATACTCTTAAAATGATGGTGCTTAGTTTAGTTATGAGAAAGGACAGCTAAAAGTGGCTATTAATTAATGGCACGGATCCCAAAGCACTCCAAAAAGGGCGCCCTACAAGGAATGACGAATTTTCTTTATAAAATCATAAACTTCATATTAAAATCTGCAAATATTCATGAAGGGTCCCTTCGAATAGAGAAAACCAATGAGACAATACCCAGAACAACTCTTTTTGTATTTTTTGATTTATGAGTGAAACTATAGATTCAGCCCTGTTATCAGCAACTCCAGAAAATGACATAAAATGCAATAAACTGAACTACACAAGTAAACCCAAACTACAAATGCAAACCTCACTACAAAATGTCACTCAAACAAGCAAACCTCTCCACTAGGTGCTATCTCTCAAACACGAAGTCGAGCCAAGGCTAGGAGGCATTCATTCCTCGAAGCAATCCTGTTACCATTTCGGCAGCATAACAATATAGAAGTCATAAGATAATAAAAAGAAGAGAGATGGCCTTCTTTTATAGACTTAGTAGAGAATCTCTAGATGCTTCTAGAAAGTGCGCCCTTTTTCCAATTCGAATTTGACTTCATTTTCCCTCCAAGAGTGGCATACTTCTTCTTGGCTAAATAAAACATTTTTAAATAAAATATTTCTCTCCTTAAGTTGGCGTCCAATTTCCTCAAGAGCAATTTGACTTTAGAAATATAAAAATATTTCTTCATGAGAAGATACCCCTCAAAGTTCCCTTCTTTAAAACAACTTAAAGTCATATTACTAGGACAAGGGGTTATTTTATAAAATAAAACATTATTGTCTTTAAAATACTTATTTCTCCAAAATGAACCCCTTAAGCCAAAAATCAGAATTACCCAATGAACTGCCAGAAGAGGAAAGCCTGCCGAGTTGATGCTGACTGGACCATTGCTAAAAATAGAATTTACTAAAATTAGTAAATTCAAGAAGTTGCTCAGAATGCAATGCATGCGACACCATTGCGAAGCTTTCTGAAAACCCAGAAGGAATCCAGAATCCAAACACCCAAACTCCAACAAGTAAAACCCTGAATCTTCAAAAGAACCCATCAAACAGCCGGAAACTCTAATTCTGCCACTGACTAGCCGACAGCACACTGGGAATAGGCTACCAATCACTGAAAAGTGAAGAGCTAAAAACGGGGACATTACATTCAAATCACTATGAAACACCATTACCCACTTTTGAAGCCAAAAATCATCACTGATAAAAGATTGTGAAAAGAAAAAATGAGTGTACCAGCTGCCCATGAAATCTGAAATGAACCATTTAAAGTATGATTTTAGGAAAATCAGCGTGCAAGGAATTGAATAGCTGCTGCAACACTAAAAATCAGCGTCCATAATAGCACAACTGCTCATGCCCGAGGCTAGAAACATCATCTCAAGAAACTCCAACCCAACATTAAACCTTCCTTTGTTTGAAATATCTCTCCAATTCACTAGTTGATGAGCAAAAAGAACCATCGAATGCTTGGTGAAGATGGGGACAACATCAAAGAATTTGAAAATTGAATCCTTATCTCTCCAAATATCCCTCTTTCTACTCGTAACAATCTCCATCAAGCCATGTTGAGGATTCCAAACATGAATTCCCAACCAAGAACAAACTCCAACACATTGGGAAGAATTCCCAACATATCTCCAAGAGCTATAGTGAAAGACTCGTGCACACCAAACCATGTAACCAGCTGCAACCATCAATGCATAATTTAAACATTTCATGACCAACATTTTAGAATAATGACTAATCAACAATGCACCATCTAAAATCCAAAGAGCCAAGTCTGAAAATTCTCCCACAATTTGTTGTATATTTCTAAAATCTGACCAAATCAACCATCTTAAGATAGGTGGTACTCTTCCATTGGTTATTGCTGAGTGAAGACCAACAAGTTCAAACTTGGACACCGTTAAATGCTCATTTACTAACCATTCCCAAAGAGTATTGCTAGACATATAGAGTGGATCCACCACCATTATCTCATGCTTGACTATAAAACCATGCATATCATAAACATAAAACTTCTTACCAATGCTATCCACATAGAAATTGTCAATCACCTTATAATTTAGCAAATCATGTGAAGCTAGAAGATTGTTGTACTCCATCATAGAATCATGATTTCCTTCATCCCTTTTGTTGGTGTCTTCATGGAATTCAAGCTCTTCTTCATCTACTTGAGGATGCCCATCATTAGTTGCTGATCCATAGAATGTAACGTGATGAATACCACACACATTACCAGTCATCACATCTAGCTCATGGCTGCAAGCTATCCCTTCTTGAGGCAAATTCTCTTCCCAACTCAAGAGTTCACACTCTTGATTTACCTTCCAATCACTATCAACATATTGAATCTCTTTGGAATTATGCATTGTTTCAACATTATGGAGTTCATTTATTCCTTCAACTATTTGCTTGATCTCCATTAGGCTTGTATTATCTTCTTGTTCCATAAGTGTGGCTGCCATAGATGATTGATTTTTTGCTTTGCAAGAAGAGTGATGAGCTAAGGTAAGATCAAGGCAAAAACTATCAACCTCTTTCTCCTTCTCTTGGTAGGCATCATAGGTCTCTTCTGCAAACTTGATGGCATTATCTCTATCTGAGAGCAAATGCAAATAATCCATCTTTAATGATTACAATGCTTCTTTGATAGTTTGCAACTTGGAAAGAGTGACTCCTTTTACTCCATTCTGTCTCTCTTCAAACTGAAACTTCCAATAGAGTTCTTCAACAAAATTGTGTGTGCTATCAAATCTTGATAACGCTTTAACAATTTTTACTTTTCAAACCATTAAGTTATCCTTCAAAACTT
>VDFB02000009.1:39112591-39133194 GCA_007258455.2 Sequoia sempervirens | reverse complement strand
TACACAGACTATCATCTCCTCCAAAATTGATATCATCAACAAAGACTTCAACAATCAAATATTTATCATGATCAATATTGAAATACAAATTACTATCAACATTACCTTTGTTAAATACAAGCTTCAAAAAATACTTGTCCAATCTAGCATACCATGCTCTTGGGGCTTTCTTGAGTCCATACAGTGCTTTCTTCAACTAACAAACCATATCTCCCTGATCAGTCAATTGAAATCCATCAAGTTTCTCAACATACACTTCTTCTTCCAATTCACCATTTAGAAATGTTGACTTGACATCCATCTGATAAACCTTGTAGTTTTTGTAAGCAACATAAGCAAGAAATAGTCTCACAGCTTCAATCCTAGCAACAGGGGAAAAAGTTTCTTCAAAGTCAATTCCTTCTATCTGAGAATATCCTTTACACACCAGTCTTGCTTTGTTTCTAAAAACTTCACCTTGCTCATTCAATTTGTTTTTAAAGAACCATTTAGTTCCAATTACATTTTTTTCCTTAGGTCTAGGAACAAGAGTCCATGTATCATTATTCTCAATCTGCTATAGTTCTTCTTTCATTGCTTCCACCCAATGTTCATCTTTGCATGCTTTTGTGATATAAGAGGGATTTTTTGCACACAGGTCTCTCCTTTCTCGAGAGATCACCAGGGAACGAACTAACCTTATACACCTCGGGATAGAAAAAATGATAAAGAACCCAAAACACAATTATTTCTCGGAGGAAAAAGTCAGAGGTTCTTAGAGAGCCGGATCAGAAGTTTCCTTTCCAAGAAGAGAGAGCTCTCAGCTAGAGGACGTCAGTGCAAATATAGGAAACCAACACGACACGTTGTCGTTTGAAATTTGCGTTGGCGTCTTGAGCAACAGAGAGCTCAGGAACGCAATAGACAAAAAGTAATCCTACTCATAGAATCAGGAGTGATCTAAACAGAACTGTTAATTAATCAGAGAACTGAATAATGAAGGAAATATCACGATACTTGGAGAAAGCTTACCCTTTTCTCAGACACTCGAATCTTCACTCCAAGCTCCTTTTCATAACCTGCACACAAAAGATCAAGGAGAAAGTTGTTGGGTGGTTGTATAAGGGCCTACCTTAGTCATACCCTGCTTTGGTGTTCCCACCTCCATGGACAACCCAGTTGGAAAGGACTGCAAAAGGAGTAAATAAAGCGTGTGGTGAAAGAAATACCCGCTCAAGGAGTAGAACCTACACCACGATAAGCATGTGGTGAAAGCAATACCTGCTCAAGGAGTAGAACCTGCACCATGAAAAAGTAGATAAATGTGTATGGAAGGAAAGTAAGAGAGAAAGAGAGAGTGTTACCCATGGGCCAAGGCCCTCTCCAGAGCACACAGATGCACCGTTGAGTGCTTGCTTGAGAGCTATTGCTACTAGGGGGACCTCAATCTAGCATGACTTCGCCTGTGAGAGCACGACTATCAAAGGAAAATATGTCTCAAAGTTGCAGCAAGAACATAATAAGAGCTAGTGTGTTGTCTTCCAATCTTCCAACCTTCAAATGAGAGGTAGAAAGAGATTTTTATGCTTGCAAGGGCAGCAAAGAGCTGTTAATTTCATAATGTAACTGCCAGGACATGTGTCATAGGGGTTATCCTTCTAGATTCCACGTTTTGAACTTGGGAAATGCATAGGACGCTAGTGCGCCGTGCAAACATCTGCACACCACACAATCGTCCAAGGCCTATATTCTCGGAAAACGCTTTGTCAAGTTTCTGTTGCTCAGCCACTTGTCCTCCTAGAGTTAGAAATTTGAAATTCCAACCCAAGGGGTTTTGTCAGTAATGTCTTAGGGTTTCATAAATGCTAGGAAAAGATGCAAAAATGTGGAATTGCCCCTAGGTGCAATTCTGCAATATTACATTTTTCCCCCACTTTAGTGGGCTCGATTTTGAAAAAATCAGCCTCACTAAAGTAGAAAAGAAAAATTTCACCCAAATTTTCAAATTTTACAGATTTGCATGCCAACAATGAGAGAACATAGTGGCTATCATAGCCGAGCTAACCGGTACTGAAGATGCCCCTAGCATCCGAGCTCGACAAACAACATTTGAACAGTCATGAAATTGTTGAATGTTCCATCCTGCAAAACTCAAATTTTAGGTCAGTTTAGAAAGATTAGAAGAAAGCTACCACGAAGAGAGGAATGATCAAGAAAAAAGTCATCAATTCGAAAGAAAATATGATCAAGAGATGACCTTATGCCCCCTCCTGAGTTTTCCCTCGGCTCTGTGGGGCATATTTAGAAGAAACCGGGAAGCCACAAAGCCTAGGAAAAATGGGCCCTGGGGGGCCTATATATACCTAGGTGGGCCCCTAGAAGGGTCATTTTCAGTATTCACCGCGAGAAAATTATTGACTTTTGTGAGAGAAAAGTCAATAAAATTCCTAGCAGGAGAGAGTATGAGGAGCCGAGGCTAGAGCAGTTGCGTTGACACATCATCGAGGGTCACGAGGTGGACCAGGTAAGTCACAAACTCCAGTATTAGCATTTTCGTCCCTCTTATGCGCTGTCGTCTCAGAAACATGTTGTCGTCTCTGAGGCGACCATGGCGGAAGGGGACATATGCGCTGTGTGAAGATGTCTATGCATCACACATAAGTCTTAATGATTTGTTGCAATTTTTTATGTAAAATGTCAATGTTCTGATTCAAACTTTTATTACTCTTTGTTCGAGTACCCAGAGATTCGGGAGCATCCTAGAGGATGAGCATTCCAACTGGTCTGTGAGCAGAGGGATCACTTATCGGTAGACGAGGTCACACTCTTGGAGTGCGTCAGCCTCTAGCAAGTATTCACCATGCCAGAGATGAGGTATCATGAGTGGATGCTTACAACCCTCATGGAGCGGTGGGACGCCACTACATCATCTTTGCAACTACCAGTTGGGGAGATGACCATCACTCTTGAGGACGTCTATCGGATCCTCAAAATACCCATCTGCAGAAGGCGAGTGGCCCAAAATGACACACGATTAGCACGAGAGCGAGCAGAGGGCGTCCGCTACTACACGGGGAGGACGGACGGAGGTGACGGCATGGGCCACATCTACACACACTGGTACGACTATGCGAGGACCACAACACTGCTGATTCGTCAGTTATGGTCATGACCATCACTTTTCAGATCACAATTGATGGATGAGGCTCACACCTGCATGGGGGCCTCATCCACATGATTAGAGAGATGGTGGAGCATAGGACCATCTTTTTCTGGGGGCACAGCATGCTTGCGCACCTCTACCAGAAGCTAGGCTAGTACGTCCATTATGAGTACCGCATTCTGACACCATGCACACTTTTGTAGGTGTGGGCCTTTTCTCACATCATGTGCACTCGGTCAATCGGTTTTCCCCAGCTACGACCATATCAAATCCCCATGGCCCACTGGTATGACATGATGAGCCAGTGGAGGTCTAGAGATCTATAGTTTTGGTGGCTACAGTTTGATACCCTCACCACAGATAGGGTCTGATGGAGACCCTATCAATTTTTTCAAGTGGGTGGAGGATAGTAGGTATTTGAGGAAGCTGCAGAGAAATCATTTTTTGATAGAGCGTAGGGATTATATTATCATCCCCTACTACTGGAGTTGGGTCATGCAACAACATGGCCGACTATAGACTATACCACCAGATGTGCCCACCTATACTAGGGCTCACAGGAGCACGATGAGGGTCGGAGACCACCCTCTCTCGAGTATCATAGATATAGTACCATATGATGATGATGGGCCTGACCATGATCTTCCACGCTTATCGATGGCAGATAATGTTGGCGTAGCCACAAATTTCACACGGTGGTGGGAGAGGCATCAACCAACTCCTGTGTTTAGTGAGGGTGCTCCAAGAGGAGACCCTAGTCCACAGGGGGACTTACCAGCCCCTCCAGGCAGGATAGGAGGAGAGACCGGTAGTAGGCTGGGGAGGAGGAGGAGCAGGTGCCCTAGAAGGAGGAGGCAGCACCACCGAGGCCGAGGCAATGGAGGAGATCAAATCCCCCACTGGCAACCCCTATCTCTTCAGCACCACTATCTTCTACTATGGTTGCATCACTCGTGACACCAGGAGTGACCATCAAGGCTGGTGGTGCAGGTTCGAGCACCGAGCCTTGCCCTAACCCAACATGGTAGCTGGGGGATCTAGGTATACTTAGTTTATTGTTTTATGTTTTGTACTTTTAGTCTGATGATATTTGCATCTTATACATGCCATGTGATACTGATATCTTTTCCTTTTCTTGTGGTTGCAAAGGATGCACAAGGATGGACTGGGCTTATAGCTTAGTGCATATCAGAGGTCACCCCTGCTGTACAGATTTAGGGGTCAGTCCTTGAGGGATATCGATTGGTGTCTGTAGGGTGTCATACCCCCATCTTCAAGCCGATTGCATGCCTATAGACTACATATAAGGAGCGGGGTACAAAGATCATCCAGCTAACGGTAGAGCTAATGAGTGTATGGGGACAGTGTGATGAACTATTGGGGGAGATACGAATAGCGCTCATGGAGCAAGATACAATGGTGAGGAGGGATGATGTCATTGCATAGGAACGTGACACCCTTCAAAGCCATCTCGATGACCTCAGTGGGCAGCTGACAGTTGTGAGCTTGACAGAGGTTCAATGGCTGAGGGACCAGCTACGATAGGTAGAGCTGATGATATCTTCCTTGTAGGGGGAGATCAGAGGGATTCAGGTAGCATTGTCCACATCACATTTGTACTATTCACGCTCCATGACCACTATTCATCCCCTCTCGTGGCTTCCCGAGAATCCACCAGAGCCAAAAGGCTCTGAGAGCCATGCACCGTAGTGATCCAGGCATTATCATCATTTTTTTTTTATGTACATTTTTGTAGCGAGATACATATATGTTCATACATACTTGTAGATCCTTCTGTATAGACATATATTCAGTAGCCACTCATTTTTTGTAGTAGTGGCCCGATACATGTACATGACATTGGATATATGTTGTGCATTTTCACACACACACCCTCGCTAAAAGAAAGGACCCTCTTTTGCTTTGGTTTTTGGTGTCTTGGCCCTTTCATTTTGAGGTTTTATCTTACTTTGGCATGTGCTTAAATGTTTATTTTGATTGCCTAAGTGGTTCCCCTAAGTTATTCATTGAAGATCTTTAGTTTTGAGGTAAGTTTGGGTTTCAGTTCGACTTTCACCCGCTTGATTTTTTTTCCCGATCCTGCTCGCTGTACGGCTAAGCACCGTGGTTCAAGATTTTAGTCTTCACAATTCCATGTGGGCCAGATTTTTCCGAAGTTCATCCTGTTGTCGGGTTCCCAATTTTTTCTGGCTATCTTTTCAACTGCATTTAATGTCGTTTGTACCGTTGGCAAGTGATGTATTTAATTGATCTCTGATGACTTTTATTCCATTATGCTTTGTTGTTTGTCATCAATTGAGCTAAGGATTGCATTCTTGGAAGTGTTCAATTTGATTCAGGGTGCTGAGATGGTGAATTGTTTCATTTGAGTGGTGATTTCTTGTACATTGTTGTTGTTATCTTAGCTAGGCGCCATTAAACTAGTATCTGCTACCTCATTTGATTTTTGCTGCATCAAATGGTATGTATTTGATTGCCTTACTTTTGATTGATGAAAGTTTGCATTGCTTTGGCGTTTTGGGTTTATTTAGGGTTCAAATTTCTGCATGTTTAAGAGTTTGATGCTAGGGTTGCGTGATATGGTTTAATTTATGGTCTTCCAAGTAGTTTTTGTGGATTATTCATTTGTGCTATGAGATATCTTGCTTGGAGAACCGGATTTCCCCCTAGTAAAGACTTAGCAGTTGAAATACCTGAATCCTGAGCTTACCTGTGTGTTAATGGTGGATTTGTGCGGTTTGACTTAGGGCATCACCATTTATCTTTAGTCTACTTTTGAATTGGCCTATAATTCTAAGAAAATCCATGAAAGGCCCATGCCAAACTTGTCTCAGGCTTAGATTGTCAAAATTTATGATCGATCCATTTATCTGAGTGAAATCGTGATTTAGTGTCGAAGTTTGGGTTTTGTCCTCAGTCCAGGATTTTTTGTCTCTGGCAGATTTTCCCGATCTCCTTCATTTTCCCAAAATTCACATACTTTCAGAGTTTTACCTGATCCATGGATTTCCATCGGCTCCGGATTTTCCTGAAATCCTTGGTTCCCTATTTTTTCTAAAATTTTCCAAGTGTCTCCTCCTTCGCGGAAATCCGTCCCTGGCGGATTTTCCTAGAATCTGATGGAATATGAAGGAATATGAAATAACATGATGTGTTAATAGATGACTATGCATTTTATGATTTATTTATGCTATTTTGAAATCTCACATGTTGTATATTGATTAATAATGATCAGATTGAATTGCTAATTGGTGTTTTCTAGTTCACTCCGCTGGAAGCCATCTGGCCCGAAATTCTCTGAAATTCCTCCCTGGTTTGGATTCCGCGGATGGTCCTGAAACCTGAAGTTTAACATGATCATTCTATATGAGGTTTAATATGATTTAATGATTATTTTGATTGGTTAACCTTTGTTGGTGTGATCTTTATTATGGTTTGTTTGTCAAGTGCAGGCTGAATCTAGCAAGGTAATAGTTGGGAAGGCTAAGGGTGACATGGAGGGATCTTCAGTGTCTGAAGCAGAAAGAATAAAGATGGACATCAAGAGCAAGATTCCAGAGAGTAAGATCACTTCTGTCTGGTCAGAGGTAACTGATACCAATGTTGGACTATGGGACTATGAGGAGTTCAAAGGTAGAATGGCAGCACAGGATCTTCCTCTGGTGGCTAAGAGGATGTTAGAATCGGGATTGGTGCATGTAGCTAGTTTCCCTTCCACGGTGCAGTATTATGAGCCGGTCCTTGAGTGTGCCAGGAAAGATGACAGTGATACACAGAGAATAATTGGTCCTCAAGGGAGGATTGTGGTGAATCTCAAACCTATTTCCATTGCTCAGACTTTTGATATGGTGGATAAATCTCATGTGGTGGCATTCAACATGAAGGCAACTCAGGAGTATTGTGAAGAAAAGACTGTTAAATCTTAGTAGCTTATCAATTCCTAGCTAGAGAAGTCTAAGTCTCATTATTCCAAAATTCCTAACTATTTATTCAAGGAAAAGTTCAAAAAGGAGTATTATGATGCCATCACTCTTCTTAGCAGGGCAGTTGGATTGAAGAATGCTAGCATGTTTGAGAATTGGATGTGCCATGTGATTGTGAGGATGGAACATGAGAAGACTGACTACCATTGGTTAGGTGTCATTAGCAGAGTGATTCATGAGCAGTTGTCCAATGTGCTACAGACCAAGACCTTCACAATGACCTCATACTTGGTCTATGCTCTTGCAAGGTTTAATCCTTACAAGGGATTGCATACAAGGGGAAACTTTGGATAGGATATTATTTATGAGGTGTACCCTCAGTTTCATTTGGGAAGCTCAAGCTACAGGAGGGTGAATGATGCATTCACCATGCATATCACCAGGTTGCTGCAGGGAGCAGAGCATGTGAGGATTTCATACCAGGCCAAGGAGCTAATTAAGAAATATGGTGCTTGGTTCATTTAATTCCCAACCTTCTCATACATTTGGGCTGATGGCTTTCAAAGGGCTCCATATAGACTTCCAAGGTATCCCATTGATCATATCATACTTTTGGAAGTCACTCGGAAGATATGTGACTTTGATGCTATTGTCAAAAGGGACAAGCATAAGATTGGTTTTGGTGGAGACTTCCCTTTGAGGATTGGCACTAGAGAGGCATGTCCTTCCATTATTTCTGCCCAAGTTTCAGAGTAGGAGATGAGTACTCTTAGCTTATCTTTCCATTACAAGAGGTCCAAATTTGATATCATAGGTGAATCCCAAAAGAGGGCCAGTAGAGAGTATAGCCATAAGGTTGATTTGGAGGACTACTGGGCTAATTGCAGCGATGAATATGAGGTCTGAAGAAGAATTTTTCTTGCCCTCCAGTTGAATCAGTCCAACTATATAATGTGAAGGCAGTTCCTAATCAGCTTGAGGATGATGGGGATTTAATTCAAGGTCATGCTTATGAAGCGGTTAAGGACAAGACGATTGGTGATGTGGATTGGCTAGAGGAAGAAAATACATAATTAAAAAAGTTAATGGATCCAGTCACCAAGTTCACCAGAATGTGGCTAAAGCGTAAACTGTGGGAGTTGGAAAATGAAGGTGTACAGTGCACCTATGAGCTGATGGGAGATTTGGACCCTCACTCCACTTCTGAAGAATCAACTGAGTAGGATCCTAAGAGAAAAGGTAGGATGGATT
Source organism: Sequoia sempervirens (assembly GCA_007258455.2). Lineage (NCBI taxonomy): Eukaryota > Viridiplantae > Streptophyta > Pinopsida > Cupressales > Cupressaceae > Sequoia > Sequoia sempervirens. The sequence continues at coordinate 39,124,857 of VDFB02000009.1, read as the reverse complement.
CCCCTTTTAAAATCAAGATTAAAGGTGTTCAAGAGGAGGAAGTCCAAGAAACAGAAAAGCAGAGAAAACCAATTGCTAAGAAAAGGTCAAGGATTAAGAAGTCTGAACAGAAAGAAATTGAAAAGCAAATTCCTGAGGTCGATGTTCCTATGCCTAAAAGGAGAAGAATTGTGAGATTATCACAAAAGGCAGGTTCCAAGGATGGAGTTGAAGTAGGTCCACCTGTGGTAAATGTAGAGAGTTTAGAAGAGAAGGCATGGGTGTACACAAGGAGGTCAAGGACTCCTTCCCCTAAGGGTAGTGTGCCCAAGGCAGACCCTCCTCCAGTTACTTCTCATGAGGGGAAGCATGATGATATTCCTTCTTCTCATGAAGATCAAAGCAAACCAGGTGAATCTAAGAAGGCTGAAGATCATCCAGACACTGAGGGAGAGGAATTTCATGAGGGTGACCTTTTTAGTGCAGAGGCCAAAGTTGAAAAGGTGATGCAATCTCCCTTGGTTGCATATGAAGAGTCACTTGTTGGAACTAAAGAGGTTAAATCTCCCCAAAGAGAAGAAGCTGAAAAGATTCCATCACCTTAGCATAAGGAGGAACATGCTAAAGAAAAGGAGAGTAAGGCTGAAGAAGTTCTTGAGAAGCAAGGTTTGAATGAGGAAGCACCTAAAGATCAACAGGAAGATGACAAACAAAATGAAGTGCAGTTGGAGTCCACTGTTCCAGGGTGGTTGGACAAGGAAATAAAGAGAAAGCAAGTTGTTGTGGAGGATACTCCACCTAACTAGGATGAGTTGCTGGCCAAGATTGGAAAAGATAAAGGTAAGAAGAAGGCTAGGGTCATTTCCAAGATTGAGAGAGATGAGGCAAGCAATAGGGTGGTACATATTGCAACTCCTACTCTAGATAAGAATAGAGATGAGGTATCTGCAAAGGACTATAATGTGTAGACTTTCAATTTAGGGCCCACTTCCATTGAGAAATATATTGAAGATTATCAGGGTTCTAGCACAGTTATCCTTGGGAGATTGAGGAAGGAAGTTCATACTAAGTAGGAGCTGAAGAAGGAAAATGAAAAACTCAAGAAATTCTTGGAGGATCTGATGAAACCCTTGCAATCCATTAATCCCTCATCTTCTGCTACAAAACCCTTACCTCAAGAACTATCACTGAGCTTGAAAGAATGATGGCCTCCACTCTTGCTACTGCAAATTCGCTGCAAGGGGTGCAAACAAAAGGAAATGATGCTATTGGGGACATTCTTTCATCTGGGAAAGATGCTATGAGGGAAACTGATTGGTTGAAGGAGGTGTTGGCTCAGGAAAAAGAAGATACAGATCTCCTGCTGCAGAAAACCAAAACCATCATGGAGTATACCAAAGATAAGCTAGTAAATGATAAAATTCTCCCTTCCTCCAAAGCTACTGAACCTTGGGAGTGGTTTGAAGCATTGCAGATTAGGCAAAAGGTTCTGAAGAAAATATACAAACAGAGGACACAAATTGATGATACCCTAGCTGGTGTTTATAATGGCTGCATTGCTTTTAGATTACATGGGAAGAAGGAAGATTCTGCCCCAAGCATTGAGAGCGCCGAAATGGAGAAAAGTGGTGGCATGATGTTTATGCTCCAATTAGTGATTAGTATGTTTCTGAAATCTAGTTGGATGATGCGGTCGCCTACATTGTTGTTATTGATAAATGCCTAACATATAAGGTTGACTGGGATAAGTCAATGAAGCAATCAAGGGAGGAAATTACATCAATTGAGAGTCGACTTAAGGTTTTTTCTTTACCACCTGTGGCCAGCTTAGATAAGGTGCTTTTGAAGGTGCATGAAATGCTGGATCAGAATAAAGACAAAGGGGAAGGTAGTTAATGATGGGCTACATCGAGATTTGTGCTTCCCTATTATTTTGGAATGCATTGGTCCGAGCTACATTGGGGATCCCAGGCCAACCTAGATGAAGTTCATGCATTTAATGCATATTTTATCTTATTTTGAATTTCTCTTGGCCAACTTGTTGTGGCTTGATTATTATTGTAAAACCCTATCTAGGCCGACATGTTTTGGGGGGTTCTATAAATATGGCATTTTTCCTCATTTGTAAGGGCTATACATAAGTATAGATATAGACAAATAGAAAGATAGTTAGAGCGACTTAAGTAGAGAAATATTTTGCAAGTAGTTGTTCTCAAGCAAATATTGTAACAGAAAGCTGGAATTGTTGCTACAGTGGATAATTTGATGCAAGTAATGACATTGTGATTTGGTGCCATACTTGTGTTCTCCTTATCTTGCATGGTTCTTTTTATTCTATCTTTAGAATTGCTTTGAGGAAAATCAATATTTAGCTTAGATTTGATTCAATGATGTTTATGGTTTAATATTTGGAGTGTTGCAACAATCCCTGGTCCATACTTTTCACAACCAATTGATTGTTATTTGCTTTGCAAAGTTAGCCTGGACCTTTATATCCATTGTGCTTAATTCAATTGTGAGGGTTGATTCATTTCAATTGCAATAGGGTTGTTTGAATGAATGTTCATGATCTGAAAATGTTAACACCTTAGAAGATTGCACTCTTTCTATAAGATTGCAGATTCATCTGGGTCAAGTAGGAGTTAGTTTTGAGGGATTGGTCCATTTCAAGTGTTTTGTCATTTGCATTGTTAATCTTAGGAGTAGTATTAATCTAGAAATCTCTTTGAAACCCTTATCTTTTGTTATTTCTTTGATTATTGGATTAAATTTAGGATTGAAGTATCATCATATTGTTAGATCTGATAAATTGAGATTCAGTATTTTGCTTGTAGTAAGGTCCCATTGTGATTACTAGCATTTTCACATTTATCACTGAGTTTTTTATGCATTGTCAAGACCTGACATTAGAGACCTTGGGGTTATCTCTTGAGGCTTGTTGATAGAGATTTACCTTTCAAGAGAGATAGGATATTATATTTTGTCTGAGTTGTTGCTGTGCAGAAAACATCATCAACAATACATACATTGCATATATATATAATACATATATGGATACATCGATTTTATAATCTCATGTGGATGTATGTTTATGCTAGATGATAATATGATTTAATTAAACACACATGGCTGCATGTTAATTAAATAAAATGATGATCTAATGCACACACACGCACACACATGCACATGGGCATTCATAACACAAAAAAATGTTATAATGTGTTAATGAAGAATGTCAACATGTGTAGTACTACTACTCTTTTTTTCAAAGAGAGCACCACACAGGTGACACATAGGACACTACACATAGTAACGATGAAGATGCATAGCATTAACAAGATCCTTCAAAGGCATTCCATCCATGGATGATAATCCATAGGCGCCTGAGCCATATACAAAAATTACAATGTAAGGGCCTAACCAGTTAGGGCTGAATTTTCCCCTCTTGTCAGGCGGTGCATTTACATTTCTCTGATTTTCACAAAGAACCAAATCTCCTAATTTAAAGGTTCTAGGGAGTACACTTTGATTGTACTATCAAGATAACCACCGGTGATAAGCTTTAAGATGTTTGAGGGCTCGTAAACGACACTCATCGAGCATCTCTAGCTGATGCAAACAATTAACCCGATGGGTTTCATTATTGATTATCCCTTTGAGGGAAACTCGTAGAGACAAAATTTCTAGCTCCAAAGGCACAATAGCTTCGGCACCATACACAAGGTTATAGGGCGTTGTTCCTGTAGCCGTACGAACACTCGTGTGAGAGGCCCATAAAGTGTATGTTAGTTGAATATGCCAGTGTTTACCATGTTTATTAACTATTTTACGGAGAATAAGCTCAAGAGTTTTATTTGACACTTCTGCTTGACCGTTAGATTGGGGATAGTAAGGTGTGGAGAACCTATGTTGGATGTGAAATTTCTCAAGGAACTGCTTCACTTTTTTTTTGGAATGGTGTACCATTATCAAAAACAATCATAGCAAGAAATCCGAATCGAGAAATGATGTTGTTCATAAGGAAGCTACAGATGGCTTCAGTGTTCATGGATCAGAGCGGGATAGCCTCAACCCACTTCGTGAAGTAATCTGTAGTGGTGATGATAAAGGTATGTCCTTTGGAAGAAGGGGGTGATATCTTTCCAATAATATCCAACCCCCATTTAGCGAACGACCAAGGGGAAGTTTGGTTTTGTAACTCTTGGGCAAGCACATGAATGAGTCAATTGTGTTGCTGACATTGAGGGAACTTCTTGACAAAGTTGAAGGAATCTCTTTCCATTGTTTTCCAATAGCACCCCATATGTACTAATCTTTTTGCTAAGGATTTTCCACCAAAATGTCCACCCCCAGAACCCGCATGGGCTTCCTTAAGGGCAAGGGGTATTTCTGCCTTGGTAAGACATCTAAGAAGTAGGCCATTATAGTCCTTCCTATAAAGGATGTCAGACAGGATGACGTAGTGAACCAAAAGCTTCTTCACATGAATGCAGTCATTTTTCGTCACATCATCAAGGAAGTTTCTAGCCTTCAGATAGTTATAGATATCAGAAAACCATTCCCCATAGTCTACATGGGAACACATAGGGAACTCATCCTCAATTTCTTCAGGAATCATGGGGATTTGCAAGACCTGGACCACGAAATGGTATTACTTTGTATCTTCTTCGAAAGGTACCAAGGAAGTGGTGCTTGCCATGGCATCAACATGTTTGTTTTCTCTCCTAGGGACATTGTCTATTGTGAAAGAAGAAAACCATTTGAGCAAAGGCAAGGCAAGGTCTCAGTACTGGGACAACTTACTATTCTTGGCCTGATAGGTTCCCGTTATTTGGTTTACTATAAGTTCAAAGTCGCCTAGGATACAGAGATGTCTGATCTTTAGTGCTATCGTAGCACGCAAGCCAGTTATAAGGGCTCCGTACTCAGTGATGTTATTGGTACAAGGAAAATCTAATCAAAAGGATAAGGGAATTGGTTTTCCTTCAGGGGATATTAGGACCACACCCACTCTAGAACTAGTTTGACACCTTGATCCATCAAAATACATTTTCCATTCGAGGTCATGGTTGAGAGAAAAAAAAATTTCATCAGGAAACAAATCTAAGCTAGGAAAGGAGCGAGATGAGGGAGCATCTACCAATTGATCTGCAACCACTTGATCCTTTATGGATTTCTGAGAAACAAACTTTATGTCTAACTCAGAAAGCAACATAACCCATTTCGCTAACCTTCCAGCTAGATCAGTACTAGAAAAAAGATGTCTTAAGAGGTTTGTTTTTACTATAACGTGTGTCTCAGCATGGAGAAGGTAATGCCTCAACTTCTGTGTAGCGAAGACTAGAGAAAGGCACTATTTTTCCATGGAGGAATAATGGGTTTTGTAATCAACCAGGATGCAACTAATGTAGTAGACTTCTCTTTCCTTTTTGGTGTCATCATATTGACCTAAAAGAGTTGCCAAAGCATATGGTGACATGGCTAGGTAAAGCAAAAAGGGTCTATCTTGCATAGCCGACATCAATACAGGAGGGTTGGCCAAATAAGATTTGATTGATTCAAAGGCTCTTTGACATTCCTCATCCCATATGAAGCGAACATCCTTTTTTAGTAGATGAGTGAAAGGAAGGGTGCGATCAACCAACTGAGATATGAATGTATGAATTGCCTAAATCTTTCCATGTAGACTTTGTAACTTAGTGATATTCCTCGGTAGAGGCATGTTAATGATAGCGTCGATCTTTTTGGTGTCAACTTCAATTCCATTATGAGAGACTATAAACCCCAAAATATTGTCGGCATCAACGCCAAAGATTCACTTGAGGGGATTCAATCTCATTTTATAGAGCCGAAGTCTTTCGAAAATAAGATGAAGGTTCTTGGGATGATCCTGACGGGTTACCGATTTTGCCAATAGGTCATCGATGTAATCTTCTAGAATCTTGTGAATGAAGTCATGAAATATGAGGGTCATCACTCGTTGGTAAGTACCTCTTGCATTCTTTAACCCAATGGGCATGACCACATAATAGAAAGTACCCCATGGGGTAGTGAAGGCTATCTTGTATTGATTGTCCAGGTTAATATGAATTTGATTATAACCTGAGAATCCATCCATGAAAGAAAGCAATGCATGGCCTGCAGTCGAGTCAACAATCATATCTATATTAGGTAGCGAAAAATCATCCTTAAGAGAAGCCTTGTTAAGATCTCAGAAATTGATGCATATGTGAATATGACCATCAAGTTTACTAACAACGACTATATTTGAAATCCAAGGGGAATAATCGATAGGACAGATAAAGCCCGCTTTTAGCAGTTTCTCTATCTCAATCTTAACCATTAATGCCACTCTAGGATTGATCTTTCAGATTTTTTGCTTAACCGGCTTGGCATCAGGACATAAGACGATATTATGAACCACTATAGATTCATCAATACCAGGAATATCCTTGTATTTCCAAGCGAATATGTTAGGATGAGAATATAAGATATCGGAGTGTTCAACTACTTCTTCCGAAGAGAGACACTTCCCAATTTTGATCACCTTTGCAGGAGATGTGGGATCTATAGGGATCTCAATAGTATCTCCTTCTAAGAGCGAGTTACTGTCCTCATAGTGAGGTGTTGTAACACCATCACCGGTATTAGATAGAGGGTCCTCTTCATCAATAATCAAGATAGATTCCCCGAAATACGCTTGGTTATGCAAGTGATATGGGAAATGCCTTTTGTGGTGATAAGGAGGTAACGAGGAATAGGTGCCTAGAAAATCCTCTAATGATTCATTTGAAGAGAAGACATCGAGAGGAATTTTTTCAGCTTGTTTTGTTTCCTCTATTAAATCAAGGTGAACAAGGTTTAATGGTTTGACATAAATCATATTAACACTCCACCAAGGCTTTTACTTAGACTGCTCAATGGAACATCCTAGTCCTAAATTGCATCGTCATGGCTTAATATGGATAGGGACTTGAATTCCTTGCTCAATACGTCCTAGGAATTTCTACCCATAGCCATATCGAGAAGTGAGTTCATATCCGAACCCATAGCAAGTTTGCAAAACTTCAAGGGGCAGTGGATCCACATAGAGCACTTCATTCCACCAACAGATGTCGAACGTCTCTACGAGGGTACTTTCACCTCCCTTGTCGGGTTCACAGATGTTAACTTCTTTTGTAGGAGGTGGTTTATTCTCCTTAGCATGGAAATGAGCGATCCCTTTGATAAGGTCACACTTCTCTTCCTCCATGGGAGTATTATCCGCCTTTTGCGTTAGGGGGACGTGGAAGGTCCAAGAAAGAGGGGTCCACCTTATACTCTGTGATAAAGAATTTAGAAAATTTCAAGGAACCCCAATCATCCCCAAGGAAATCATTTTTCTGAGAAGGTGATGCGGGAGAGCTAGGATCCTCTGCTTTAGTTGGATTTTCAGTCTCGAAACTTTCCTGAGGAACAACTTCCATAGAGGGTATCGATGAAGAGCACACCATAGCATTGACAGTTAAGGAAGGAATACAATTCTTAAGGGTAGATATAGTTGAAGCATGATTGGTGATGACCAATTCACAAAGGAGAACACCTTCCAAATCTGCTTTGACTGTAACCACCCGATTGTTTGTGACAAACTTCAAGGAACTATGCAAAGTAGAGGTTACTGTGCCCATAGCATGGATCCAAGCTCTCCCTAAGAGGAGGTTTTAAGGTAAGGGACTAGGCATCACATAAACCAACGTGGGTAAGGTAATGGGGCCTAGCTGCAGAGGTAGTATTATCATACCTAGAGCTTGGCGTCCAGTGTTATCGAATCCATGAATGTATAAGGAGGAAGCCGCTAAGGAAGATTAATCAAATTTTATTTTAGGTAGTAGGTCCATACCGCAAACGTTGAGATCCAAACCGGTATCAATGAGGGTATGCCTAATACCAATTTTGTTAATGTTAACTATGATCATCAAAGGCTTTGCTTGCTTTTGCACGTCTGGAGGTGGGAGTTCCTGCGGGTGGAACGTAATATACGGTGAATTCACATGAATATGAGCCAACAACGCATTAACATCCGTAGGCCTAGCGAAGGAAAGGAAGAGAATATTTTATAAAGCTTCCTAAAGCATCTCCTAATAAATTAGAGCGGTATGAAGCAAGTCCCAGAGTGAGATCTTAGTCAGAGTAACATGAAGCTGCTGGACAAGATCATAATCGCCTGGTGCTTTGATCACAGGATTAGGTGTTGCAAGAAGGTTTGGTTGAGAAGGTGGTACAAAAATAGATTGTGAAGTAGGAATAGAGGGTTGTTGATCCAAATTTCATTTATTACTCATTGTAGGATATGTGTGTCCAACGGTGTTATAAGATGTAGAGTCCGCAACTTTCACAAACCTTGAATAGAAGTCTGGTGAATCACTATGGCATGAAATTCCATAGACGGAAGGATCGGTTGGGGTTACATAGATGATGAGTTTCTTAGGGCTTGAAGGAACCATTGAGACTACCACCACATTTATTGATCCCTCAGCCTGTCGAGAAGAGAATTGTTTGAGAGATTTGCGGATAGGGGGGAGTGCTTCTAAGAAATCATCTAGAGCATCTTCCATCATATCAAAATATTCCTCAAAAAAGTCATTATTATAAACATGTAACATCGTAAATAAAGTTCTGACATTCACGTCAGGTTCACCAAAATGTGATATAAGAGGGATTCGCTGCACATGGGTCTCTCCTTTCTTGAGAGATCACCAAGGAACGAACTACCCTTATACACCTTAGGATAGAAAAAATGATAAAGAACCAAAAACACAGTTATGTCTCAGAGGAAAAAGTTAGAGGTCCTGAGAGGGCTGGATCAGAAGTTTCCTATCCAAGAAGAGAGAGCTCTCGGCCAGAGGACATCAACGCAGATCTAGGATGCTAGCGCGGTGCACTGTCATCTGAAAGTCACGCTGGTGTCTAAAATTTGCACTGTCATCCTGAGCAACAGAGAACTCAGGAACTCAATAGACAGAAAGTAATCCTACTCACAAAATCAGAAGTGATCTAAGCGAAACTGTTAACTAATGAGAGAACTGAATACTGAAGGAAATATCATGATAATTGGAGAAAGCTTACCCTTTTCTCAGACACTCGAATCTTCACTCCAAGCTCATTTTCATAACCTGTGCACAAAAGATCAAGGAGAAATTTGTTGGGTGGCTGTATAGGGGCCTACCTCAGTCATACCTCGCTTTGGTGTTCCCACCTCCATAGACAACCCAGTTGGAAAGGGGTGCAAAAGGAGTAAATAAAGTGTGTGGTGAAAGCAATACCCGCTCGAGGAGTAGAACCCACACCATGATAAGCATGTGTTGAAAGCAATACCCGCTTGAGGAGTAGAACCTGCACCACAAAAAGTAGATAAATGCATATGGAAGGAAAGTGAGAGAGAAAGAGAGAGCGTTACCCATGGGCCAAGGCCCTCTCTGGAGCACACAGACGCACCGCTGAGTGCTTGCTTTAGAGCTACTACTGCTAGGGGGACCTCAGTCCGACATGGATTTTCTTGTGAGAGCACGACTATCAAAGGAAAATATGTCTCAAAGTTGCAACAAGAATTGAATGAGAGCTAGTGTGTTGTCTTCCAATATTCCAACCTTCAAATGATAGGAAGAAAGAGATTTTTATGCTTGCAAGGGTGGAAAAGAGCCGTTACTTTTAGAATATAACTACCAGGACACGTGTCACAGGGGTTAGTCTTCCAAATTCCACATTTTGAACTCAGGTATCAGACAGGACGCTAGCGCACCGTGCAATCGTCCAAGGCCTATATTCTTGGAAAACACTTTTTCAGGCTTCTGTTGCTTAGCCACTTGTCCTTCTGGAGTCAGAATCATGAAATTCTAACCCAAGGGGTTTTTCCATTAATATCTTAGGGTGTCATAAATGCTAGGAAAATATGCAAAAATGTGGAATTTCTCCTAGGTGCAATTCTGCAATATTACAACTTTGTTGACATTAGTAGGCTTAGTCTTTGAGATCAAACAATATTCTTCTGCAATTTTTCTCCTAGTCTGAGCACCTTTGTTCTTATCACCTATGATTTGATCTTCTAAATGATTTAGTCTTACATACCTTGGAGTCTTAGGATGTTCTTGAACTTCAAGCTCTTGTGATCTCTCTTCTGCACTTTCACTAGTTCCTTCCTCTTGATTTTCTTGATTCACTGGAATGATCTGAATTTGATTTGAAGTTTGAACTTTCTTTCCTTTTATCTAAACTATCATTCTGATTATTTGAATCATATCCATGGGTTTTGGATGGTCTAGCTATATCTTCATCAACCTTGAAATTTGCACTTTCAACCATTTTCCTCAATCTCTTATTGTAGCATTGATAGGCCTTGCTTTTAGTAGAATAACCAAGAAAAATACCTTCATCACTCCTAGCATCAAACTTTCCTATATCTTCATCTCTTTTGATATAGCATCCACTCCCAAAGATTTTGAAGTATCTAACAGTACACTTATGACAATACCATAGCTCATAAGGGGTCTTACCAGTATCACCTTTGACTTGTGCCTGGTTGAGTGTGTAAACAACAATACTCACAGCTTCTCTACAGTAGATATGAGGAACATTTCCTTCCAGCATCATATTTCTAGCAACTTATTCAATTGTCCTATTCTTCCTTTCCACAACTCCTTTTTGTTGAGGGGTCCGCAGTGTAGATAATTGTCTCTTTATCCCATGTTCTTCACAAAAAGAATTAAACTCACCGAAAGTGAATTCACCACCTCTATCTGATCTTAGACATTTAATCTTCAGACCTGTCTCTATCTCAACCATAGCCTTAAATATCTTGAACTTCTCCAGAGCTTCATATTTTTCCCTTAAGAAAGTAACCCACATCATTCTAGAATAATCATCAATTAGTAACATGAAATACATGTATCCTTGTAAAATTCAGACTCTAGAAGGACCACACAAGTCAGTATGCACAAGCTCCAACACTTCATTTGAACAATGTTGTTTGCTCTGAAATGAAACTCTAGTTTTCTTCCCTAACTGACATTCCTTGCATATAGCATTAGTAGGTTTTACCAACTTAGGAAGATCTCTCACAGCTTGAGTAGAACTTATCTTGATAATATTGTCAAAATTTACATGACACATTCTCCTATGCCACAACCAACTTTCATCAACTTGAGCAATCAAACAAATTTTACCGGTAGCACTCAGGTGAAAGATATTACCTTTTGTTTTTGTACCTAATGCAATCACATTTTCAGAACTTCCCAATATTCTACACTTTCCATCCATGAATTGAAAATTGTATCCCTTGTCAACCATCTGTCCAACACTTAAAAGATTACACTTTAGACCTTCCACATACAAGACATCATCAGTATTATTCCTACCATCAAGAGAAATGCATCATCTGCCACAGATTACACCTACTTTGTCATCACCAAATCTTACAACACCACCATCATACTTTTCCAAGCTCACAAACTTACTTTTATCACCTATCATGTGATGAGAGCATCCATTATCAATCACCCATTCATCTTTCTCTTCAACTCAAGCAGCTAGGGATTTCTCCACATTTGTACAATTAGCAGATTCAGTAGGGGTAGGATTATTTTCCTTGATAGCAATAAATACCCATTCATCCTCACTTACATTCCCTTTATCAGATTCATCATTTGTCACGCCTTCATCAACAACATAATAACACTTTCTTTGAAATCTAGGTTTGTTAGTTCTTGGCTTAGGAACTCTTTCCAGACACCTTGATGCAAAATGACCTATGTTATTGCAAGAAAAACATTTAATAGGAAACTTCCCTTTATACTTACCTTCTCCTTTGGCTTCCCTTTTGAAAATAAGTGCTTCAAGCTCATCTAGTTTTATCTCTTCTTCTTCAATCTCTCTCATTTCCTCCTCATACTTGAATATCTTTCTAGAAGAACTTTATCCTAGATCATATCTTTTTTAATCTCTTCCAAAGGTAGTAGCCTTGAATGTAGATTATGTCTTAGGAAGAGCATCACCAAATTCACTCAACTCAAAAGCAGTAAGCTTACTAATCAACATATCTCTAGCTACATTTGTTACAGTTTGGAGCTCCTTAATAGTAGTAGCTTTGACTTTGTATGCAGTAGGCAAGGATCTGAGCACTTTAGCAATAATTTTTTATTCTTCCAATTGTCCACCAGCACATCTGATACTGCACACAAGTTCATTCACTCTTTGCATGAAAGAAGTAATATTCTCATCATCACCCATTCTCAACATTTCATGTTTCCCTTTCA
>VDFB02000009.1:38971404-39112491 GCA_007258455.2 Sequoia sempervirens | reverse complement strand
AAATAGCCTTCACATTTTAATTATTTATGTTCTAATTAAAAATTATGTATCAATAAATTATCTTTATCTTTATTAATAATTTACTTTATATAAAAAAATAGTCACAATAATACTCAAATATTTTATTTAATTATATAAAACGTAAAAGAAAGTTATGTGTAATTAATTTCCTGAACTGTAATGATTTATTTCAACTTGAACAATTTAAGAATCCATTTGAAATTCATTTCTTTTTCGAAGGTTGCCAAGAGCTCTACTGTAAGCTAAAAGTTCAGGCTTACACTTTCTACATCAAACAATTCTAGTTTTGAATCAACTCTATGCCGCAATGCCTGTGGAAATACTTATATTTCATCATATGCTATAAGGTTTGAAGAAATAAAAAATCTTGCCACAATTTGGAAGTGCACTTCACACACATGACATCCTATTATACAGTTAATTTCTGCCTTTGGACTTATCTTGCCCTTTTATTGTGCGGATGATACAAACTTTATGTATCTGATTTCTATTGATGCATAATTAATCAAGCTTTTAAAAACTGATGCATAATTAATCAAGCTTTTTAAAACTGATGCACAAGCTAGTTTTGCAAGTTTCTAGATTCTTGAATTTTTTGTTGCTCCTTCCCACATAGTTGATAGAGTTTGGTTAATCAAGGAGACATGCAAGGATGTGCATAAACAATCTAACACCTATGCTAATTGAGGAAATCTATGACTTTTGTGTGCTAATGCATCATGTTCTTATTTTTTTAAGTGTTTCAGTCACATCGGGTTGCCTTCTATGAAGTCAGGTATTAATCCTATGCTATTTTCATTATGGGTTTCTCGGTATTTAAGATTGTTTCTTGAATGGTTGAAGTCTCTTGCTCCTCGTCAGACTATGGATGTTGTGTACATTCAAGCTACTCCTCAAGCAATTGTCTCCAAGAAGTTGAATACTTGATGTTGCTTGAATCATGAATGTTGTGTTCAAATCAGGTTATGAATGATTTACTGTGTTTTGATTTTTTTCATCTTTCTTTAGCATTTTGGTTTTGCTCTAAACCTCCAGTTTCTAAGGAAATGTATTAGCACTACTCATGCTAGAGCCCATTACGATACATTAGCTTCTCTTTCATTTGAACCAAAATTGCAACTAGTTAGGAATTCTATGTATATATTAATCCCAGAATACAGTTATAAATATCAAATGTTTATCATTAGAGGAAAACTTTCTTTTCATGTACCTATTATTTATTCATTTTATCAACATTGTTGCAAAAACTTATCAAACACAACAAATAAAAACATTACTATTTTATAACTTTTTGGGAGGAACTTCGCTGCCCTGCAGCTCTTGTTTATTTCCCTCCCAATTTTCTTTTTCCCTCCACATTGGACATTACCTTCAATCGTGTCTCCAGCTTTCAATATGCTTTAATTTCATTTTCGTTTCAGAAAAGAGAACACGAAGAGGGAACAGAACAGGAAAAGAGGAATGGAGGCACCGCGAGGAACAAAGGCACAACACAACAGGCATGAAGAATAGTGAACAAAAGGGGGGTTTTTCAGAAATGACAAGGGCTTTCTCATTAGAAACGACAAGGGGTTTTCAGAAAATCAGAAGGACACAAGCTTAGAGCAAAAAGTCATAAGCAAGTGGGTCCAGGTTCTTGGGAAAGCGACAACAATAAAACCTCCACAAAGGGCCTTTCAGGAACAGACCAGGTGTGCCCCACCTTTGTCTTTTTTTTTCTTTTTCTGTTTCTTGTCTCTTTCTCGGCATCAAACCCTTCAAGCTTTATGTAAAAACATACACAAATGTTTTTCTAAAAACGGTTTGAAGAATGATCTGAATGTTATAAGGTACGAGCTTTTCATACATCCATGAAGACCTTGACCAAACCTGCTTGCCATCGAAGGCCCTGCAAAATAGATAATACTAACAAATCCCTAGGTCTTCTAAGACCCCGTAAAGTAGATAATTGGATGGAAAAGCTCTGTCAGCCTCTACCCGCCCTCTTTTTCTTATGTTGTGTTGCTTCTTTTATTTTATCCTTTCATGCAGGAAGACGTAGCTTTGAGTTCCCTCCTTTGGGAGATATAGAAATTGAAAATCATGCCCAAAATCAAATTGACAGTGAAGGAGAAATGCTCCAGCTCACCAGTGATGAAGTATCAACGAGCCAAATCGAGAGAAATGGCTGGGAGTCTTCTAATAAAGACTCCAAATTAATGATTGATAGAAACACAGGGTTAGATATGTGAAATTCTTCAGGTTCCAGAATCAATGGCTCGAACATGCAAAGGATTGCATTATTTAAAACTGTTTTCCAATGGATTCTATCAAAGCATCTATAGTCCTGCCATAGTAAGGGATAGTAGTCTCTATTTTAGAACACCCTTCCTTTAAAAAGAACTTCTAGCATAGATATATATATACGACAAAACACAAACAGCACAAACTGTGGCTATGGTATGACGACTTTCTAATACATTTTGCATGCTCAGAAAATAAGAAATTTGTTCACTTGCCCTCCTTTCAATTCTCTTAAATAATACAATTGAGTGCATGTAAACAATCAAGAAGTAAATTTAGCTTAAGAAAATGTAAAGATCCTGTGACGAAGAGAAAAATAAATCCTCTTCAAGCTGGCAAGCCATTGTTCATCTATAAAAAATCTCACAATTGTAGCCAGGCATTCTTTCAAAAGGCTGAAAAGATAATGAAGTTGACACTCCAAAAAGAATTGAATCACCATAACTGCAAGTTCCTCTGCTTCAGAGGTTGTTAAAATGGCTTTCGATCTTGCTTGACTGAAAGCAAACATAATGCTACCAGAAACAGTTTGAAGAATGATTATAACAAGCTGTGAAGTTGTTTGACTTGGGAAAAAAAAAAGGCTACAGATACATCAAGGTAAGGATGTTTTTATCTCAGAAAACCTAAAATGCCTAAAATACAAAATAGAGAAAATATTGAAGAACTATAAATGGTCTTCCTGCAAAAGGGCGTAGTAGAATGCATTTTTTGTGAAACAGAAAAAGCAATGACTGGGTGAGGGTGAAACAACAATATTTCATTACTTTTCTAGTTTAAATAATAGGGGAGCAATAGCTTACATCCCCAAGATTTTTGGGTTCTCGTCTATGTTACCAGAAATGAGAAACGGAAATCGCAATGGCAAGGCAACGTGACGAGAAATGAGATATTTAAAGGTTGCGTATAAGAAACGGATTTTTACATATATATTTTCAATCAGATACATTATATAGATTCCAGACCAATTTGAAACTTTTCCTATATAGATTCCCCATTAGCAAAATTTCTGTGATTGTATTCATATGTTATGATGGCTGCCTCCCTCATTGTGATTGTGCTCCTCTTTGATTTTACCTTGGGTTTTCCATACACTGTTTCAAAGTTCCCATTTTGATAGAAGCTGGAAGATGTTCGCATAGGTTGATTTGCCAATTTCATTTGCTCGAAAGTTTCTAAAACGGTAAAACCTTCTTTTCAACTCTTCAAATGGTGAAAACTATATTTAGAGTTCTTTTCCCTTCCTTGGAATTGTTCTAGTATCTATTAGTAACAGATCCAACATACAAGAAATATTAGAAACTGCAAACAAATCTTGTACAGTTCAAAGCTCTGATTTAGCTATCAATTCGGTATGCCTAAATCTGTTGTAAATGGATACTGCCAAAGAGTCATATTTTAGGGGGGAAATTTCTCTTATAAGTTATTTTTTATCATATCACAGACCTATGAGCCTAAATCACTAGAGGTATGGAGTAGACCTGATGCAAATCTAATGGTCACTTATATTCACAAATGTGAAATTGAAAGATGAGTAGGTAGGGAATTACTTAGAAATTTCAAATTCCTCTAAAGATAAGTCATTCCTCAATTTTAGCCTTGTGAATTGTCCTCTAGTCTTACCTACTCTTATTAAAGGCTAGGGAGATTCCTCGCACAACTAAGGAGCAACTTCCAAATCCTAATGAGGGTTTGTGATCTTCTGGGTGATTCTTGTTTTTATTTCTTCCAAATCACCAACTGCCTCCTATCCCAATCCCTCACCCCTCACTATAGGGAAAGAAAAAGTCCAGTCTTTGATCAAAATAGCCAAGATAAACAATGAAAAGAAGTAGGGCCAAAAGTATGAATTCAATGTCATTGACAGTCTCCTAATACAAAGGAGTCTTTGGATAAACCAATAAGATTAGGGGCAAACTAGTTAACCTTTAATTGAGGATATAAAAAATCTCAACCATTAAATCTCAGTTGAACATTTCATTGAAGTTAGATCCTAGATGTAGATAAAGGGAAAAAACCTTGTTTGTTTCACATCCAAGCATTTCATGGTGACCTAGAATTTATTCATATGTATGTAACAAGGAATATGCTAGAGGTAAACCAATGATTTCATTTTTCTAGATGTGACCGTTGAATTTGCTTATTTATTTTTATATAGTTGAATTTGCTTACTTACTGTACAGAAAACAAGGAGGCTATAAAGATCTGTCCTGTTTCCCTCAGAAATTTTGTGAAGAGGATTGTATACAATATTCGAGAAGAAAATAAAAGAGGATTAGAAAACATGGTAGCATAAAATGTTCAAGAGGATAAATAGCATGTGTTGTACAATTAGTCAAAAGAATCTGTATAACTAGACTATAAAATAGTTCTATTATGGGTTGCTTGGAAGTGTAAACGTTTGAGCTATTATGTTGCATATACTTGAGCAGATATCCCTAATAACCAATTATCTTCCTTTGTAATTTTCAACTTGCATTTTATCTCATTCTTTTTTAATTGTACTACAAGAACTTGTATGTAGCTTTCTGGTTCGTGATCTGACTTTTGAAATATTTTGAATATATTATATAAATCATACATATTTACTTAGTACATCATGTTGTTATGCCTTTTTCTTCCAAACATCAAATGTTTTTTCAATGGTCTATGTTGGTTCCATTTGCTGCTTCGTTTTTCAAATTGACTCGAAGTTTTTGGAAGTAATAGCATTGAGGTATATCCAGAAAATAAACTTCTATAATATTTTCTTTTATACTTTTGATGAGCTGAACATGATAGCAACTTGTGCACAATTTCTGGTAGTTTGAACTGGGTGGATGACTTCCTTTAGCTCACTCAAGGAAAGTTATACTTTGATATTTGCAGATATGGACTGATGCCTTTTTTGGTTAGAAATATAATGCAAAACATAATTAATATCAGTTAAAATTAAGGCGTGCCACTGCATTGAGCAGCTTGTGAATGCAAATATGCCATTATAGTAAAAGCATATTGTAAATTAAGGAAGTCACATGGATCACAACCACCAGCTCAAGAGAGAGAGCCTTGAAGTAAAATCCACTATAACTGTTTTCATGATTTAGAATGTACAATGATACTTATATTAATGATACTGTTTTCAGAAACAATCTATCACACAGATCCAACCTTCTATCCATAGTTTACTATTGCCCACAAATATACTATGTACAATACTATGTAAAAAGTGTTGCCTCCATTGTCTCATAAACAGAGATATTTATAATTTGTTTCATATACTTGTAATTTGTACAGAAGACCATTGTCTACAGATATTTGCAATTTGTTTTCATATACTTTAAAAAATTGGTTTCACTGTGGAAGATATGCCGCACAGAATATTTAGATATCAATAGCTGCAAACATTTCTAGATTTAGCAGCAAACACAGGCTCAACAATGCCCAACAAATTATAAAAACTATCGATGTATTCCTTGCAGCTCCCCTTGCTGCAAGCGCTAGTATTTGTAGTTCTTAAATTCTACTTTAAGTTAGATTATGAATCATTCTGGTAAGGAAACAGTTTGATCTTTGTGGGTTGTGGAAGTGTATTTTTTGTTTGACAATTACTTCAGCAAAGAAATCCCAAATGGAGGAGTTGCATGCACAGGTGACTGCATTGGAAAGTAATATGAAATATGTGACAAAAAAATCAACAATAGTTGGTCCAACAACAAGAATACATGACAAAGCAACAAATAAATATTATTAAAAATGGTACAAGAATAGTCTTTTTTCTGTGACGTGGTGAAAGCTCTTGCCAAGAAATAAGAGCATTGGAGATGAATAAGAAATAAAAAGTGAGAATTTCTTGAAAGAGCCATTTGAAGATTTAAAAGGGAAAAAATAAACCAATTAAAACTATAGATGGGTAAATTAATGTTGAAATGTTGGAACCATGGATTAAAGAAATGGAAGTATGTTTTGCTGTGCATAAAGTTGATGGGGCATAAAAAATATCTTGTTCTTGCCTTAAAATCAAATGTCACTCTCTTGTATGGTGGGATAATTACATAATTAAATGTGAAAAGAGGAATATTAAATAAATGTACTATAGACAAACAAATAGGCAATGCGCGTAGGATTATACTATAGAGTTTGAAGGAAAGCCATGTTGAATGGCATGCATTTGGATGAGAAGGGCATGCTCAAAAAGTATCTTAGAGGGCTTCATACCCACATTTAAGGGAGGGTGGTTACCATGAAGCCAAAGAACTTGGATGAAGCACATGCCCAAGCATATTATGTGGATGAAGAGAATAAGAGAGGTGAAGAAAAGTCTTCCAAGGAAAAGAACAAATATTTCTAAGATAAATGGAAGATAAAAAATGATAACTTGTTGTACAGAAAAATAAAGATACAAAGAATCATTGTAGTCTTTGCAAAATTGTTGTTTACGGAAATTACTGAATCTAAAGCTAAAACCTCTTGAGAAAAGAAAATATCTTGGTCCTCTAGCAATGGAGTTATATATTGAATGAAATTACCAACTTCCTCTGCCATCAAATTTTCTATCTTCGGTTATTCAGTAGATACTACTTGAACAACTTGAATGATCTGATCTTGACCTTCATCTATTCAGTTTTGTATAGCTAAAAGCAAAAATAGTAAATAATTATCTTATTTTTATTAATAAAAAAAATATTTTTCATTCTAAACCTTTAGATATTTAACAATAGCTTATATGGTTTTGACTCATTGATTGGTTTGTGGCAGATAATTTTGATTTGTGGGAGCAGAGAATTTGGTGATAGGGTGAAATTCTGGTCAACTTTCCAAAACAAGGGGTGTCCAAGCTAAGAGACTATTTTCAAGATATGTCTGTTGGGTATGTAGGTATGAAGTTAGATCTCCCAAACAAGCCCAAAACACAAACAATATTTTGTTGAATTAATTTTTCAAGTTAGCTGAAAAAGTATGAAGCATCATGTTTGTTATATATCTATATATCCTTGTTGGGGTGGTAGAGTTGTAACACTATTTTTTTACTGTTTTGTGCTGCTTGCAAAATGTAGGGAAGCAACAAGGGATTACCATTAATAATATGGTAAGGAGTTCAAAAATTATAGAACCAATTATGTTTCTTTTATTTACTTTTGGTAGGAAACATTACTCTGAAATTTTTCTAGCACCATGTCATAGAGCCAAAATATTATCTAATGGTGGAACTTATACCAAACATCAATATTGAGTTTGTCAATTTCACTTCCACCACAGGGTATGCAGGCCGTTAGGGAATACATCAAACACAAATATCATAAAACTCATGTGATTGTGTACGAAAATGGCGAGTACATTTCTCTCAACAATCCTTTGGTACAAGAAACTCCTAGGTAAACATGGTAGTCAAATAATTTGTAAGATTATACTCTTATGAGGATCATGAAACAACTTGATTGGTAAGCATGGTCGTCAAATAATTTGTAAGATTATAATTTTAAAGTTTAAGAAAAGAAAATTTGAAGAGCCTTGGAATTTAGCTACACTTTTATGAGAGTTATGAAGTAGCAGCTTGATGAATTCTTCTTGGTCCAAATTTTTTCAAAGAGAAACTTTTGAATGCGTCCACTTGTGTTGGGAATTGCAGTACAAAAAATGTAATGTGGGGATTTGAAGCTTTTCTTCTCTTCAAAGCCGACTTGAATAAATCATTTGAAAGTTAGGTTGGTGGGGGAAGGGAACAAATTGCTGCCATAGAAAAACCAATTAACTAAGACTTATTGATATCATGAATCCTTGATAGCTTAGAATAATTTGAAAAAAACTAAGGCTGCACAAGCTATGGGATATGATTAGAAGATGGGTGTTGTTATGGCAGCAATCTATTCACTCCGCCCACTAACTCAATTAGCCAGAATAAAAGCGATTCAAGCCAGCCTTGAAGAGAAGAAGACAACCCACTTCCCCTTTCGTCACATACTAACATAATAAAACTATTTCCAATGAAGCCCATAGCCCTTAGGGAGATTGCCTCTCTCTTATTGTATTCCTTCTAGTATTACGCCAATAACACAAAACAATGTTATCCATACAATATTAGAGTCTAGAACATTTCCACGCTAATGAAATAGACCGCTTCAAATCTAAGGATAGCATTAGTTGTCTAACCAGTTAGCTTTCATTAGAGAGGATAAGATTATGCTTTCTTATGTCATCACTTGCACAATCATGTAGATGGCATCTTTGTGACATAAAAGTCACTCTTCAAATGTTTGAACAGCTTACAACAACACTAATTATATATGTTTATTTAAATTTTTATTTTTAGAAGTGAAAAGTGTATATTTAGCATTTTTTTTTTATCATTTTGGATTTGTTTTACTTTTTTTCCTTATATAATGGCATCAGGCAAATTCACCATGAGAAAATTCACTGCCAACAATTCACTGTGGGAAAATTCACAGCCATGTCAAATTCACCTCAAGGAAAATTGACCACCAGCAATTCACTGCCATGGAAAATTAATTGTAGACTTTTAATGCGATGAATTTTCCGCGATGGTGAATTGCTGGTGGTGAATTTGTCATTCCGATTGTGAATTGCTGGCGGTGAATTTTCCTAAAGCCTTATATAATATTGTTAGTGTTCATTTTCTCCATTTTTGTGTAAGATTTGGTATTTAGCTTATACTTGACCTCAATTTGAATTGAACCTAAGACCCTAATGGTTTTGGCCACTCTTTAATCTTCTTATTCTTAATTGTAGGTTGAGATCATTTGAATAATCCTTGTTCTAGATCAAGATTGTTAATCCATCCTTGATCTTGGATTGGTATTGTTAGGGTAGCCTTGACTATCATTCTCCAAACCTAAATAGTAAAATTAACTATAGGCCCAAGCTAACCTCAAACTAGCTTATTATTTTCAATTAGAAAATATCATTTTGATCAACAACTAGAGTAATCATTGCATCATGAGTATGAGATTATGATTAGTCGACATGTATTTTTTTTAGTTTTGTTCTTTTATACTATGAACCTTAATAGAGGGTGTTGGAAATTAAGGTTTACAGTAGTAATCAAGTCACCTTAGTGACTTACCAATGTTAGCTTTTTGTTAGTTATTGGGTGTTTACTCTCTATAGGAAAGTTTGAGAACTTATATAGGAATATAATGTTTTATACACATTTGTATATTACTTTGTAATAGACCTTAAATAAAATAATAAAATTATTATCATTTAATGTCTTGTATTTGTCATACTATAATTGTTTAACATGTTCTTACATTTTGCTCTTTTGTTTCTGAATTCTAAGATACTTCACTTCAAAGTTGTACCAAATTTTTTTTTAAACCTATTCAAACCATAAGAAACTAGTGATTTGTTCAAAAATGGCTCCAAAGCTAAATGTATAAAAGTGAGCTATAAATAGTGTCTTTATGCTTGTGTTAAGCAGATCCATCTACTTCTTTTATAAGAGTTTCTATTTAATAAAGCTGGAAAAAGAAATTTAAAACAAGCATGCTACAATCAAATTAGATATTCCAGCTACTACAAATTGGATCATATTAAATATAATGAGATATTCACCTAATTTGATATTTTGTTGAAAATATATTTTAATATGAGGAAAGATATTCAACCATTTTTTAATCTAATGCTTGCACTATATTTTTAAGGATAAGTAAGTATTAAATAAATTTGAAAATAAGTGTTTTTTTTGCATAAACTACAACATAACATTTTAATGAATTTTGGATAACTAATGTTAACTATGCGCTATTTACTGAAAAAGTACTATAAACTATAGTGTTTTCAGCAGTTTGGATACTTTGATATCACAGGCATTTAAGTGTAAGTAATCTCTGATGAATTATAACCAGATGGATAAGGCCTCTATTATAACAGATGCAATTAAGTATATTAAAGACTTGCAAAAGCGGGCCAGAGACATTGAGGCTGAGATTGCTTCCTTTCAGTCCACCAAGAATGAATGCTCTTTCACTTCTCTGACATCTACGACTGCTGAGGTGGATAATAACAATTACCAATAACAAGTCAGCTGTCACATCTCCAAAACCAATCCCAATGCTGAAAGAAAGGCTCCCTGCCATGGGCACAACCCTCTTCATGTAAGCATTTCTCAGCTATTTTGTTTTTCTTCTCATCTTTTCGATGGCTCTCGCGTCTGTTGCTATAGCCATTAAAACTAATTTTTTTTCCCATCTTTTCGATGGTTATGAGTTGGCTCTCTCATCTGCTGCTATAGCCGCGGTGTTGCACTCGGGATGCAGTTTCTTTTGGCAGTAAAGCTTACAATGGGTGTGGCGGGAAGTGGTCATTGTATTGGCTTTTTAATGATGAGGATATGTAGAAAATATTATGCCCTAGCTTCCGTTTTCTTCAACCCGTGGGTTGTCTGCAAGCAAACAGGTAATATTGTTAAAAACCCCAGATCTTTATGCAAAAAAAACTCATTCTAAAACAGATTGTTGTAAATTAATAGTCTATTAATTGTCTATTTTCATTGTTTATCTCAATAGATTCGATACAATTAGTGTTCTCAAACTAATTTTCCACCTACTAATGACAACTATAAATTCATTCCTAATTATTTCATTATATGGTGGTGTGACAATGAATACACAAGCAATTCAGTTATGAGAATGGTGGATTTAAATAAGAACCTTCAAATTTTTCACATTTGTTTTCAAGTATGTTTTTGATATCACAGTAGACAAGATGAAAAAGATATGAAATTTTACATACAACACAGGTGAATGCATAAGTGAATGTAAAGATAGAGATACCAGGAATTCAAAAGGTTATGGGTTTTGCGTCTACCAGGTGAGCCTTTATGCTGATATTTTTGTAAGTTCTTAACAAATTTTATTTGAAATGGAATTTTCAGTACTCTGACACAAGCATCATTATTTCTTGTCATATTCAAGATGCTAATTACTTTTATAAAAAATATTAGGATCTAGCTGTGACAGACATTGCATGTGCTTCCCTAAATTGGGAGATAAAACTTTGATTGTTCGCCATGCTACAGCCAGGTATAGATATGCATGAGGCTATAATACAATTGAATCTATATTATTTGTTTTTAATATGTACTTCTGACAATCTAATTGAGGCCATCTTATTTCCTTCTCATAGCAGTGGTCAACCAAAACCAGACCAAGAGAATGTCTTATCTCATGCTCAACAACACATAGCTTTATAGGTAAGACTAGGGAGTCATCTTTATAGTGAGAAAATAGATTTGGATTCCTTTTCTATTATGATTCTATGTTTCTTATTCATGTATGGTAAGCAAAGATTCTTTTGGTATATCTGTAGAAGCTTGTACTTCAAGTTGGGGCTTTTGGACCTCCATAAATACCTACAAAAGTTGTATGCATGACACAGGTATTACTTGGATTTTCTTTAGCTATGGTATGTGAAATGGCCACATTGGTATTCTATTGTTGTGTACCATCTTTTAACTTTGTAAATGAAACTGCATGTTTCATTTGTGTAGCATAGGACACAAGAAAAGCACAAGACAAGCACCCTATTGTGTCCAACACATTTCTTAGTTTTCTTTGAGAAAGAAAGATTACTTGAAAATGGTAGTAAGAACATCCTTTAGCTATTTCCATCAGTAGAGACCTAAGTCACAGGGAAAGCTAAAGATTCTATACTACTCAAAGAAAACCCTTAAACAACCAAAGAATAAGCGAAAGGGAAAGCTAAAGATTCTATGCTACTCAAAGAAAACCCTAAAAATTTGAAGAAAGTGCTTAAGCTAGTGCCAAATCTTGGACTACGTGAGAGTGATTTGTGGCATTCTTTTTAAGAGATGATTATGCTTTTTATATGAAATAGTTATTAATGAACTGTATTAAGCACAAAAAAGGAATAAAAATTATTGGTAATAGTTAAAAGACCAGCAGAAAACAAATTTACAGTCAAAACATACAGTCACAACATACAGTCACAGCTGATTTTAGATTGACAGATATTGCTGCAAAATAGTATCAGAACATCATTATGTTTTAAAACTATCAATTCTAAGCTAGACATAGAAATGATTAGAGGAGAGGTTTGAAAACTTAAATATTCTATTAACAATTTACATATTGCTTCCTCCTACTTCTACTGACAAGGGTGTCCATAGTCCACTAAGTGCCATCGTCAACTAAAACTCAAACTTTTAGTGTAGGCACCAACCTCTTCAATATGAGGCACCAACCTCTTCAATATAAGGCACCAACCTCTTCAATAAAATCTTGTCTTCTTGAGCATAAATCTTCTTTATAAATAGCTTTTAATGATCTTCTTTTGTATTTTCCTCCTCAAGTTTACCATGTTCTACACCTATAAACAAACTGTTGTTAACAACTCTTTGACTTTGTTCCTTTTCTTTTCTATGCACATGCCTACAATTGTCCTTAATACCCTATTTTTTCTGTCCTTTATTGTTTACTCCATCAATTGGCTCCATCACTATTATAGTAGGCTTATGTACCCCTGTACCTGCAAACTCAGCTTGTTTCTCATCCTTATTCATAGCCACAAGACACTCAATAGTCCCTACAACAATATTGTCATGCAACTTCACTATCCTTACCTCCTTTACCTCTATATTTTCCTTGTGACCTGCTGTTCTTGCATTGTTAGTCCTCAAATGATCTCTACAAAGACAATTATACAAACACATAACTCAATGTGTAGGGTCCATAATGAGTACTAGTTGAATTCACTATAAGAGGCTAGATTTAAAATTAGAGCCCTAGAGGTATAAAAGAAGAACGAAATTAAATTATAATTCATTACTGAGTCACTGACCAACAGAATTAAAGTGATGGGCAACAAAACAGACAGTATACCAACAGTCACCCATATAAACTAGTATATCAGTGAGCACCCACCTTGCCGATTTTCTCACATGATTGTGCTCCCTTCTGCATTTTAATTAATTATATTGGATATTCCAACATTAGATAATTCCACCTTAAAATTATTGCTCCCCTAAGCTAAGAATAACAATGGCCAGTATAGCAGGCAATTTGCATATTGCAAGGAATTTCCTCTCTAAACAGCTACAGAAGTACACATGGGCATGGTTAAGAATTAAGTTCCTACCTACTAAAATGATCAATTAGAGGTCTCTTTTTCCTCAACTCAATCATAAGAGATTATTATCTCTGTGATAAGCAATAATCCTATTCTTAGTTCTCTATTGCAGAAGGTTTAGTCCACATGCCTTGTGTGAAGCTTCCAAGGATCAAACCAAAGTTGCATTCTTTCCCACTAATTTGAGCAATTTCCATGGGATAGCAAGGAAGGAAGAAACTCATCAAACTTGATCCTTGTCATGACATTTACATAAAAAATTGTACTCAATTGGGCCACAAAGGCCAAAGTTGGCAATTTCTCATCTGTCAAGAAACATTGTAATTTCTTACTAGATAAAATAATCTTGAACCTTGTCAAGGATATTTCACAACTGCATTTCTATAAAAGATGAGAATTTTTTTAAATTTACAACACTCAATCTTATTTTTCTTCAATTGTATACAAATAAAGAGACTTGGCCAATATTGTAAAGAAGTGGGCATCAAAATTAGCAGGTGATCTTTAATTGGTATGAAAACAATAGAAATCTCCAAGTTAAAAAGAATAGAGATAGTAGCGGAAATTGAAAGTTGTCATATCCTTGTCTAGCCACTAGGCATGGAAGAAAAATATGTGTCACATCTTTATTATGTGCTTGGTAGTTGATATCATCAAACAATCAATATAAATGTGGGAGAGAAGGAAGGAAAAACCTTTGTATTATTGAAGTGCTCTCTCTATTTCCTTATGCATCATAGACCACATTTAATGAGCGGGATACAAGCAGCCCTTTCATCTACTTCTATAGCATAGATACTGACTCTAGTCTTTTGTGGCTTTAAAAGCCAATATGAGATCCAATAGACGGCTACAATATCAAAGGCTTTCCATATGATTTTATTGAGATACAATCTAAAAAATTGTAACATAAACTAATCAGAAAAGCTTGGAACGAACTACTGATAAGCCCATGAATATAACAAATGAGTAGATCTTGCTTGTAAGGAGTAAAATAGTTTTTATATCTTTCTATTTAGCTTGAGTTATAAATGTATAATTTCAAGTGAATTCCTTAATTTGAATGTATTAAATAGAGTGCATGTGATCTCACCAAACAATAAAAGTAGCTCCAAAATCAATCTTTTTTAAGAGCAACTCTTAGCAAATAAATGCAAGCAACTAGGAGAAAGGGGATTTTTTTGAAAAGGTAAAAAGGCCATCACATGCCTAGCATTTTGTGCTAAGATAAAAGATCAAAGCACTCACAATAGAGAATTGGAGATTAAACTGGATAAACCAAGTGATATTGGTTTGAAAGGTGATAATGTTAACTTTGAGTTTATAAGCTGAATTGAAATTTTGAACAAAAATTAACTATCATCCACAGGTTTTGGATAAGAAATTATTTTTTCCTAGTTTTTGACTCCTCACACCTTGGTAGAAATGTTTGTTTTGTAATTTTCTCTTGTTTTCTAATATGTTATAAGACAAGTTTGTGATAAGGTTAATGAACAATAGTTAATATGGAATGCTTGTTGATATTTAAATTGCTGATGTGTATGCACAAGCAGGCTGATGAGAATGGGTTTGTAAAAATATCAGCTACTAGTATGTTGAGTGGAAAGCAACTTGCTTCTCCAAACACGGTGAGTTTTGTGATGACCTTAGTGGACACATTTTATTGTATTTTCTGTGTTCTATGGTATTGAATATTAAATCTTACAATTTTTTATTTGTCTGAATGAGATATTGATTGAGCTGCATGTAGCTACTGTAATCTAAAGAGAAAATTGTACAAGTTTATTAGTTTATGTTAATCATGCATAAATTTTTTTTGGAAGCCTTTATGCAAGTTTAGTAAGAACATGGATGAAGTGCAACTTTTGAACATCATAAAAACTCAACATATCTTCCAAGGATTGTTATAGATCAAATATAATATAAGTTGAACGTCATGCTTTGGATTTATTTTTGGCTGCCTTGTGCATCCTTTTTTACTAATCTCCTTATGTGTGGATGGAAACCAACCCTATACCTGGTCAAATCATTTTTTCAAAATGTTAACTTTGAGTTTATAAGCTGAATTGAAATTTTGAACAAAAATTAACTATCATCCACAGGTTTTGGATAAGAAATTATTTTTTCCTAGTTTTTGACTCCTCACACCTTGGTAGAAATGTCTGTTTTGTAATTTTCTCTTGTTTTCTAATATGTTATAATGCAAGTTTGTAATAAGGTTACTGAACAATAGTTAATATGGAATGCTTGTTGATATTTAAATTGTTGATGTGTATGCACAAGCAGGCTGATGAGAATGGGTTTGTAAAAAGATAGCTGCTAGTATGTTGAGTGGAAAACAGGTTGCTTCTCCAAACACGGTGAGTTCTGTGATGACCTCAATGAACACATTTTATCGTATTTTCTGTGTTCTATGGTATTGAATATTAAATCTTACAATTTTTTATTTGTCTAAATGAGATATTGATTGAGCTGCATGTAGCTATTGTAATCTAAAGAGAAAACTATACAAGTTTATTAGTTTATGTTATTCATGCATAAAAATTTGTTGGAAGCCTTTATGCAAGTTTAGTAGGAACATGGATGAAGTGCAACTTTTGAACGTAATAAAAACTCAACATATCTTCCAAGGATTGTTATAGATCAAATATAATATAAGTTGAATGTCATGCTTTGGATTTATTTTTGGCTGCCTTGTGCATCCTTTTTTACGAATCTCCTTATGTGTGGATGGAAACCAACCCTATACCTAGTCAAATCATTTTGTCAAAATGTTAACTTCAAGTTTATAAGCTGAATTGAAATTTTGAACAAAAATTAACTATCATCCATAGGTTTTGGATATTTTTTTTTTTTCCTAGTTTTTGACTCCTCACACCTTGGTAGAAATGTATGTTTTGTAATTTTCTCTTGTTTTCTATGTTATAAGGCAGGTTTGTAATAAGGTTACTGAACAATAGTTAATATGGAATGCTTGTTGATATTTAAATTGCTGATGTGTATACACAAGTAGGCTTATGAGAATGGGTTTGTAAAAAGATCAATTGCTAGTACGTTGAGTGGAAAGCAGCTTGCTTCTCCAAACACAGTGAGTTATGTGATGACCTCAGTGAACACATTTTAACATATTTTCTGTGTTCTATGGTATTGAATATTATATCTTACAATTTTTTATTTGTCTGAATGAGATATTGATTGAGCTGCATGTAGCTGTTGTAATCTAAAGAGAAAACTATACAATTTTATTAGTTTATGTTATTCATGCATAAAAATTTGTTGGAAGCCTTTATGCAAGTTTATGTTATAATGTGTTATTTTTTTTCTTTTTGCAAGAATGTATTGATAAACTCAAAGAAGGAGATAAAGCTAAGGTGTTGGATACATTAGATGGTAATGTTGTGGGCATTGAGCGGATTCACTCCCTATCTATTGTACATGGATTCAACTTGAAAGGAACAATGGATGCAAATGTAAACATTTTAAAGGTCACAAATAACATACCCCTTATTTATGAAGAAAAAATAGATGGAGTTGTTCGTCTGAAAGAGAAAGAGGAAACCTTCACACAGTGGCCACTAAAATATTTGCAAAAAATGACATAGTTGAACATATTTATCATGTACTAGTTGCTAGACATCTTGGCTCACTACTTTATGCAATATTTTGAATATGTTGTTCATGGATCTTAATTATCATGGTGTATTTGAAAGACTTGGAAACTCTTAGACAACTTTGACATTTTTATTATATTTACATATATACTCTTAAACATCTTTGACATCTTATAACTTGATATATATATTGATATATATTTGCATTAATTTTTTTTTATTGTAGATTACCTTTATTTATCACGATGTTGAATCAATCTTTTAATTTTAGTATGTTGTAGCTTGTACGCATATGTAATATTTTTATTTACTTTTATATTTTAGTTCAAATTTAATATTATGTTAGTTTTGCATTATAAAATTTATGGTATTTAATAAATTATTTATTTCATGATTATATTTACTACCAATTAATGGAAACTAGTAAATAAAATGACTAAATTAATGACTAACTGTATGATTAAAGTAATGATTAAATTAATGACTAAATATGACTAAATGACTAAATAACTAAATATATGACTAAAGTAATGACTAAAATAATGACTAAATATATGACTAAAGTAATGACTAAATTAATGACTAAATATATGACTAAAGTAATGACTAAATATATGACTAAATAAATGACTACCTTGACTAAATAAATGACCAGTTAACAACAATTAATGACTAAATTAATGATTAAATAAATGACTAAATATATGACTAAATAAATCACTACCATGACTAAATAAATGACTAGTTAATAACAATCAATGACTAAATTAACGACTAAATCAATGACTAAATTAATGACTAAATTAATGACTAAATCAATGACCAAATTAATGACCAAATCAATGAGTACAAATCAATGACTAAATAAATGACTAAAATAGTTTAGTCATAAATTTAGTCGCGTTATAAATGACCGGCAATAAACTACTAATGGTCATGTGACCAAAATTAGTCATTTATATGCAATTTTTAGTAGTTTATTTAGTCATATATTGTTATTTGTGTACTAGTGTATAGATTAATGATTGTTGGACTATTATACCTTACTACTACTAGACCAGATATCATGCATTTAGTTTGTCTTGTGGCTAGATTTTAAGAAGATCCTAGAGAATATCATGTTGCAGTGGTGAAGAGGATATTTAGATATTTGAAGGGCATTCCAGATTATGGTTTGTGGTATCCCAAAGATACTGACTTCTCTTAGAGTGCATATAAAAATAAAAATTGGGCTAGATGTATAGATGATAGGAAAAGTACAAGTGGTGATGCTTTCTTTCTTGGAAGCAGGTTGGTCTCATGGCTAAGTAAGAAGCATGATTCAATGTCATTATCTACTACAAAATTAGAATATATTATAGCAGCATCATGTTGTACACAGGTGTTGTAGATGAAGCAAACATTGAAGGACATCAGAGTTTCATATGATGAACCTATTTCCCATCATGTATGACAATACAAGTGCAATCAATATTTCAAAGAATCCAGTAATGCATTCAAGAACACAAAATATCTCAATACGGTATCACTTCTTGAGAGAGAAAGTTGTAGAGCATGAGGTGAAGTTGGAGTATGTGCCTACTAAGGATCAAGTTGTCGATATTTTCACAAAGGCTCTTCCAAAAGATACTTTTGAGTATCTCTAGGAGAAGTTAGGGTATATTTCCCCTCTTTTCAACTAGATGCATAAGTGTGTGCATCTATTCAGGAAGAATTTCAAGATACATTCTTAGTCCTAGATTGATGTTGATGGCTACCTCTCAAGGGGAGTATGTAGTAGTGGTTGTTGGGTGGTGCAGTCTAATAGAGCATATTGTGTGCCCCTAAGGGGAGTACGTAGGAAAGTGAATATAGAGGAAAGAAAAAGAGATCAATACATAAAAGAGCTTGCAAAAGAATGAGTGCAATTGCTTGTTGGTGTTGCAAGTGGTGTATGCAAGTGTTTCCCTTTGAATTTTGTCAAAGGAGGAGAGTAAGAGAGTTGGTGAAGTCTATGGCCCTTTTCCATTGATGTCAAAGGGAGAGAGAATATGAAAAAAATGGAGAGAGTTGGTTAAAAGCCATAGTGTAGAAGTGAATATGGTCTCAAGACCATAGGGGGGAGAGTATGGAAAAGTATTATTTGAGGAGAGAAGGAGGAGAGTGATCTAGAATGCAAGTGTTGTAGGAAAAGAAGTTTGTGAAGAGAAAGGATGAAGAGTAAAGAGTCGTCCTAGTCAGGGGGACTACTACTTATTGCAGTATTGTTGTTGGTTACTTTTGTTATTGATGGTTTTTCAGAATGTAGGTGTTTCCATCAATGAAAAAGGGGGATATTGTTGAAAGTTTGGAGATGTTGCAAGATTGAGTTGTTTGTGACTTTCTTGGGTGTTGTCATTGATGTCAACCCCTTGTATAAAGAGTATTGGAATGTTGCTAGTATTGATGATGTGCCTGGAATTGTTAGTATGGATGTCAACACATGCTAGTGTTTTCATTGATGTCCTACTTTAGTATAATTACAGAGGTTGTTGGACTGACTTGTGGTTGGGAATATTGTTGTAGTTGGAGAGTGTTGCATGTTGTAGATGTGTTGTAGAGATGTTAGTAATTATATTGATGAAGCTGGTTCACTTGGTTTTCAAGTGATTTTGAGAAAATTTGAATAAAAGAAGTTTTAGTGTGATAGAGTGGTGTTCAGTATTCTACTTTGCATTTCTTCATGGTTGAAGATATTCCCATGCAGTTTGGATGTGATGATTAGAGGTGTTATATCCAGAGTTTTAGGTTTTGGATCGTTCTACACTGGAAGATGTGTTTGAAAGTATGTTTGTTTGGTAAAATATGGTGTCTAGGAGAAATGGGATTGCTTTGAATTTCTCCACAGTAAAGGTTCTAGTGTTGCAAATATGGGAACATGCTTATATTGTTAGTATCTACCTTTCATTGAAGTTTTAGGTGTTGATTTATTCCATAAAGTTGTCTTGTGTGTTGGATGTTTGGTTGCATAGAATAAAGGTGTTCTTGAGTTTTAGGTGGTTGTAGTAGTTTTGTATAATATTTTGATGATGTTGGAAATTTTGAGATGTATGGATATTATGGACTGTTGTTGTGGGGTCTGTAGAGTTGTTTTTGGACCTGGTTAAGCATAAACTTAATTGTTAAGGGTGTTAATACAGGCTTGGTTGATTTAGTGTGTTAGTGTTAATTATGGAGGATAATTGTTGCTTGAGGAAGTGTTGAAAAGTGTGTCAGTATAGATTTCGGTCCCAATTAAGTAGTGGTGTGGTTTTGCTTCACTTCTTTATATTGTGGAAGTGTTTGGTGCCGACCTATTTGATGTTGCATGGTTGAGGTGTATATGTTTCCTTATGGTCAGCCTAATTGAGATTGTTTTAGGTTGCAGAGGGTATAAATTCCAAGGAGAGTTGTTGTGTGAATTAAGCAGTGAGTGTGTGTGATGCAAAAGATACAAATGTGATCAAGTGTAATGATTTGAGTGTGAGCCTTAATGCTTATGACTTATAGATGTAGTGAGCGAAAGGTGTCTACATTTCAGTCTATTTGATGAGTTTTTTGTGCTTTAGTGGAATTGTACCTTCAAAATATGAGAGATGAATTATTAACAATTCAAATTGGTAGTGATCCACCCCTTCTTTTATTCTTCTTTCTTTTGGATACTGTGTCCTTTGGCAGTGAGCCACCGACAGTGAGACTTCCTTTATTTTTATGGGTAGTGAGCCTTATTGTATTCGATGGTTTTTCCCTTCTTGGTATTTCCACATAAATATGGCGTTCTTATGTGTTTTATGAGTTTCCATTACTACTTTACATTCTTACATTCTATTAATTGCATGTTAAAGGTTTAAGGGCTAATGCAAATCTGAATGTTGATGAGGGTTTTTGATGTTTTAAAGTATACAATTGATTCACCACCCCTCTCAGTTGTCTTGTGCATCTAACAATATTGCATTCTTAGAAAAAAATTATGTTGTTTTTCTTCATTTTCACTTTCATTTTCCAATTGAATATTATATAATTTATTTCCTTTTGCAAATTTTCCTTTGAGGATTATCATGTTTTTGAGCTTCCTTTTTCCTTTATTTTTTTTTCACATTTTGGTTCAAATTGTATTATTCCACCTCTTCAAAAAAAATTCAATTTCAAACATCTATGAAGTTGAATGTACTCATTTTATGAAACAATATGTGCTTGTTGTTATCTATGTTTATTAAATTAGTCTTCTTTAAGTATGTATGGGTTGGTGTTGGTATAATTGAAGGTGTTATAAGGAATTAACACCTTTCTCATCTAAAATTTATAAATTTTGCTCATGGTAAGTAATATCCTCTTTAATTCTATGATTGGAGACTAAAAATGATGAAATGTCAGTTTTTCATATGCATATTCATGTTTTGACCATATAATAGTGAATTGGGAGTGTCTTCTATTAGTTTTGAATTCTTGTATATTATTTATTCTATTGGATATGAATGCTTGTGTTATCTCCTAAGGAATTGTAATTGCACATGCCAATTAGTGTCATGTTTATCCACCATTTTATGTAAGATTTTATTAATTTTTTATTAGTAGATTCAACTTGGTCATTTCTTTGCATATAAATTGGAGAACATAAGCATTTTTAAATTGTTATGTATTGAAAAATTTATTAACTTTAGATTTCTTAAAAGGGGAAATGGATCAATGGAATACAACAATGAAAACAAATGAATGCAATAGAAACAAGATAAATCCCAACCTACTCATGAAATGTGAGTGTAAAGCAATGAATTCAACAAGCATTTTTAACATAATTGAGAACATAAATGAATTCAAAGACTAAAATTTTACCATCCCATGTCAGAGTGTGTTTGTATTCATAATGGATGTTGGATTGCTTGATCAATACAAAGCCTTCATGTTTGCAAAAGCTTCAAAGGTAGTAGTAATGGTGATCTTGAATGCAAGTATTTTCTTAATGTTCTTCAATAGTCAATTTGACATGACCTCTCCACAAATTCTCTAGATTATTCAATCATTTATGAGAAGGATGAAGGATGAAGTTTGTTTTATAGATTTATGATTTTTAGATGAACGATTAGGATTTAACAATGAAAGATCAGGATCAATGGTTGAGAACCATTGAGAGGAAGTAGATTGATCGATTAAATCGGGCTTTGATTGATCCAATTAAGGGATTTAATTGAATAATTGGTGGGATTAGATTGAATGATTAGTGGGATTGAAGAAATTAGGTTGAGTGTTTAGTGGGATTGGGAAATAGATTGAGAAATCAGTGGTCATGATTTATTCAATCAAGATATGTGAGGATGTATTAATTAATTTAATAATTAATTAATGTTTGAGAGGTATGTGCAAGTTGCATTTGACTTTAATAAATAAAGGTATATTTATTTTATTTGACCATGTTGAGTGATTTTGGGGAAATTGAATAATTGATTTAATTATTCAAATTTGGAGAAGGGAAAGTGGCTTAATTAAATTATTAAAGATAACTATTTAATTAATTTAGATGAATAAGTAATGTTAGTGACATAATTAAATAATTTATGTTTATTTAATTAACTAAGAGGAATAAGGTTGAATTAGGTGATGATATAGTCAATTAATTAAACAATTCAAGATTGTTTAATTAATAGAGGAAAATAGGGTTAATGATGCAAATGATGTTAAAAAGAGGATTTAATGATGTTAATGAAGTGATATGCAATAGTGATAATGAAAGTGATGTCGATAATGGAAAAAAGCCATTCAGGATGTATGATATGTGTTAAGACATTTTTACATGGCTACATTTTTCCCCTCTTTGAAACAATGTATTGGTTACATTGTTTCAAAGAATTTGATGTTGAGATCAAGATTGATAAAAATTTAACATGCCCCACTATGCCCCGACGGTCAGTGGAAGGATGATAAGACGTTGGGCTTCCCACTCAAGAGGTCGGCCAGGAAAAATTACTTTATCAGGTTGGGCGCTTGATTAGGTTTCAGAGTAGTTATGATGCGTAGAGGATGAAAAATTAAGGCCTAGGGCTTGCATTTAGGATTTTTGGATAGTCATAGGTGATCCAAAAATTGACCTAGAAGAGGTCCAAGGGTAACAATTAGGGTTTTCTGGGGTTAAAATGGAAATTAGGATGAAATTACCCCTCATTTGTACACCTTGCTTTGTGAGATTTTTTCTCTAGATAGTTTTGAGTGATTTCTTGTTGCAAATGTTGATTCACTATGCCTCGAGTTCCAAGATTACCACATAGAGTGGATGTGGTCAGGAAGTACCAACAACCAATCAACGTAGGGATTGTGGTATGTTTATCTTTAATTTTTTGTTTCATCATTTTTTGCTTGTGTAATTAATGCTTAAAACTTCGAGTAGGTGATAGCTGTAATTCTAGGAAAAACACACTATTGATGTGATACGAATGTTATTGTTGTTTCAAGATGACCAATTGTGCTCAAGATGGCCACTATTGAGAAAGATGGCTACTTTTGCTAAAGATGGTCGCTATTGAATGGTTTCTTTTTCCAAATTTGGCCACGCGTTAGGAAAATTTATGGTTTTGGCCACTTTTGAAAAATATGGCTGCTATCGCCTCTTAGACAAGTATGCTATTGCTAATAACAACCACTATTTCCCTAGGAAAAGTGCACTATTGCTCAAAATAACTGATTTAGAATGCTTAGTTGTAGACTTAAGTTCTTGACTTGATTTTATAGCAAAATTCTGACATTGTGGGTTGAATGCTTGCAGGCTGTCTTTCCTCCTTTATTCATGTGAGAGTGGACACCTCAACTTATGAATAGGTTGGTTACTTTTCAAGAGCTTAAGAGGGATTTACTTGATTCCATTGGATTAAAATATATAGGCTATAGGCCAATGATCAAGGCTCATTGGGCTATGATGACTGCTTTGGTGGAGGGATGGAGATTGAAGACTACCACTTTCCATTTACCGATAGGAGAGTGCACCATTACCCTCGAGGATGTATGGAGGATCCCCATTTATGGAGAGTTGATATATTATGACATAAATAGGGGAAACTTAGTTATGTAGAGGTTACTCAATGTTCAATAGCTTCAGGTGGTTAACTTTGAGATTGACTTGGCTCCATTTGTGGATGATGTAGACCCGATGGTCATTATTTTGGTAGGTCTAATTATTGGTCCCTTGATGCTCAATAGGAGGGCTAAGAGGTTTCTCATTGGCTGGGGCATTGTGATTGAGTAGATGATGGAGCATGGGACAGTGTATGCTTGGGGTTAGTGTGTATTAGCCCATTACAGAGATATGCATGAGGCAGTTTATAGGGGTGGTAGTAGTGTATCAGTTGGTGCTAGTTTATTGCATTTTTGGGCCTAGGAGAGGATTGCTATCACCCAACCAGAGGGTATATGAGATAGGGATGCTCATGATCCCTATGGCTACTAGTATTTTGATTATCTTCATTACACTCAGCTAGGTAGATTGTCTTATTGGAGGGTAGTTTTGATGATATGAAAGACATTACATGGTGACCCTACAAAGATTGCAAGGCCTGGCCGGATGACCAAGAATTGTTGGTTTACTACAGGAAGAATCAGTTTTTAATTGGTCGAGTTGATATCTACTAGATAGGGTGCTTAGATAGTTCAGCAAGCAACAAACTCGCTTGATCGATGATTATGTCACCATATATGGATGGACCACTAGAGAGGAGACTGCATGGGGTTGTGCTAATTTCAAGGTAGTAGTTGTAGCTTTCAGAGCTTTGACACCATGTAGATGGGGATGGGAAGTGGGTCCATGTGATTCAAGGACCAACAAGGAGTATGAAAGAAGGTGGGAATGACATAGGACGTTGAGATTTACTATCCTTGTAGGAGGAGCAATTGGAGTTCCGGTCTTGGGGGTTAGGTGAGGAGGTGTGGTTGGGCACCAAAATGATTGGTAGATACTTAGGATCACCCATGAGCAAAAAAAACATGTTTAGGATGGATAGGATGGGTAGGGTGATGACCATTAGGATGATGGTTAGGTTCCTTAGGACTAGCGGTAGGTTCGACATGCTCCTCCCCCATAGGGAGATATGGCTACCAGGATTGCTCAACTTACATCTAAGCAGGATTAGGAGATTTAGGATTGGGATGGCAGGGCTGGTGAAGGGGATGCAAAGGTAGCCTGATGATGGGATTTAGAGGTACAATTGGCCACTATTACTACTAAGCACAACATCTTTGTGTAGAGAAATATTCTCTCATATAGGAGAGGGATTTAGAGAGGAAGCAACAACAAAGTGAGAGGGATTGACTCATCACAAAGGGGAACTACTATCAGAATCTTTTTGAGGATTTTATCTTGAGAGTGCAAAGGCATCCTCATTTTTTTGAGCCAAGAAGTGCCATGGGGGCAGAGTCGGGAGGATAGTTTGTCAAATAGCTGCAACCGTCTCCTATTCATAGCCACTAGCAACATATATCCCCACTTAAAGACAACCAATAGGGCCAATGTTTGAATTTTTCATGATCATTATGTTTGTATCAGAGACATATGTAGACATGTGTTTTTTTATATACATTCATCATCCCATTTAAGGCCTCGTATATATATTTTGTATATTTTGATATCACACATGATGTTTGATGATGTACATGAAATTTCCATTTTTGATGATATATGAGATATACCATTTTTGATGTGGCATATATGTGTTATGATATGTTTATATGTATGGATGATTTATGATTATGTGCTCATGATTTTGTTATTTTATGATGCATTTATATGATATGTGTCTATAGATGATTTATACTTGTATGTGATGGTTTATGTTATGATGTATGATGTTTTATTATATGATAAACATGATATGCACTAATGAGTTTGTGGATGCAGGATGCATGTGGTCCTAATGACTTTGTGATGTAGGATGCAGATGTTAGGCAGAAGATATGTTAGTATGATTTAGAGATAGATAGATAGATAGAAATGTTAGATGCTTGATCTATTTTTTTGAAAACTTATGAATGGATCATGATCTATGATGATATGCATTGATGAGTTTTCTTTTTCTTTCATGGAGGACTAATTTTTTTAGCAATCCTTATTTATATAGTAGATAGACAAGATGCACCTATGTATTAATGACCAAGGTAGCTTTATATCTATTACGTGGACTTTGACTCTACAAATAAGGATAATTATTTCTCATACTAGACATATGAAAACCCTATTAGAGTGCATGGGTGAGAGGTTTCAAAAAAATTTGAAGTAGTTACACAGAAAGGTATGAAGTACCAAATATGAAACCACTACATGAACTATCCTAAAATAACTTCTATACACAAAACAAAGAAGGAATTCACCATGGTAGTGTTATAAAAATATCCATCAAATAGAGTTGATAGAAAATCAATGATCAATGCCCCATTCCTTCCTCTCTAAATCCTTATGGACATCCTTGAGAGATCTTGAGAATGTGACAGTAAGATAAATCAAAAAGATAAAATCATAAAAAGATAAACAATGCTACTGTATCACTTGCCATAGATGTTTTTGATGTTTTAGGATGCTTACCCATCGATGTTGTCTATTGTAGGAACATTTTATCTATTAAGACATATGTTAGGGTATTGATGATGATTTCTCAAAAGGTAGGGTAGTTAAAACTTAAGCATTTGTTTGAACCTAATGATTATCTAGTCATTTTGTTTCTTTTCTTGGAGGTTTTGGATTATGGTGTTTTCTTTGTTTTATAATTGCATTTGTCAAAGGTGGAAGGCAGTGATTATTTATTATGGATGGAAATTTTATTGCGGATAGGTGATAATGAAGATAGGTCTTTTAAGATTTTCTGAATGTTTTTGTACTTTTTCAAGGTTATTTGACGTTCTTTTTGTTGTTTTTGAGAGATTTAGAGACAAACATGGGGACCTAAAGGGACTGACCTAGTGCCTCAGGGGCTCATCGATGATGGCCTTGCCTACATGATGAATGCAAAGACATCATAGTTTGACTGTATTGAGTGACACTATTTTTGGAGTTTTCTGGCTCTTTATGAATGTTTTTGGATTTTGATAAGATATTTGAATGTTTTTGGATTTTTGACCAAGTTTAGAGACCAAGAGGGGGACCTAAAGGGACTAACCTAGTGCCTCAAGGGCTCATCAATGATGGCCTTGCCTATGTGCTAGCTCAAAGAAAACATAGTTTGATTGTATTGAATGACACTGTTATTGGAGTTTTCTAACTCTTTATGAATGTTTTTGGATTTTGATAAGATATTTGAATATTTTTTGGATTTTCCAATTTAGTTTAAAGACCAAGGAGGACACCTAAAGGGATTGACCTAGTGCCTCGAGGGCTCATCGATGATGGACTTGACTATGTGCAAGCTCAAGGAAAACATAGTTTGACTTATTTTGACTCAATTATAGCTCATCCAAAGACGACCTACAATGTTTTCGAGATTTTGTGTTTTATGAATTTGTTTTGGATTTTTACAATTTTTTGGATGTTTTTTTATTTTTTTTAGCTTTCTGCAAGTGATGGGATTAACAAGGATCCAATCCACTACTAGGTTCAGGAGGTTTCCCCTAGTTTGGAAAAAGGGTTATGTTTATTAGGGATAGATGGATAAGATGGATGGTGGATAGAGATGGTGTAACAAGGTTCAACATTTGATTAGTTATCGATCCATGGTTTGGTGCATGTTTTATTATGGTGATGGATGGAGTGGATGCACTAGTAGATAGATAATTCTGATAGATGAGGATGCAGGTCTTATTCAAACATAGTGCCTATTTACCAGGTTTTCACTATGGTATCGATCCTGGAAGTGCCACAAAGTGGTTTTTACTTTAAAGGATGTTATATTTCTCTTTACTATTTTCTTGATTTTTTATTTTTGATTTGCTTTTTTTTCTTTTTTCTTGGGATATTTTGATACACTTAGGTGTAGAACTTCTTGAGATGACTGTTGTTAAGAGGTTCAGCTAGAGGTTCTCCTTCCAACATAGCCAACTGATATGCTCCAGAGCCATAGCTCACTATAATAATGTAGGGACCTAGCCAATTTGGTTCAAACTTACCTTTCCGATCTTGATTTAGCTGGACCTTTTGATTTTCCTTTAGGACCAACTCACTGACTTGAAAGTTCCTTTTTTTTTATTTTCTTATTGTAGCTTCACTTGAGCTGATTTTGATAGGCCTGTAGATGGTTCAATGTGCTCAAGCATCTTTCATCTAGGAGATCAAGCTCATTGAGTTTGGATACTCGATACTCTTTGTTGCTAACAAGATCCTTCAATGACACTCTAAGGGATGAGATTTCAACCTCTATATGCAGTATTGCTTCAGATCCATAGACCAAGGAAAAGGGAGTTGCACTTGTAGGTGTGTTGATGCTAGTTCTATAATCCCATAAGGCTGGGTATAGCTGTAGGTGCCAGTCACAGTTGACGTCATTAATAGTTTTCTTTAGAATTTTCAAGATAGTTTTATTGGATGCTTCAACTTGGCCATTTCCTTGAGAATAATATGGGGTTGAAAAATGGTGTTGGATAGAGAATCTTGAGCGGAGCTCATGAACATATTGGTTCTTAAACAAAGTTCCATTATTTGTTATGATAGTTTGTGGGATGCCATAATCGATAGATCAAATAGTTAATAATGAAATTAGCTATTTGTTTTCCTATTCATTGTTGACCTACATTATGACCAACTGGGAGTCCCCATAGACATGTAATTCCTTAATTTTCCATTCCATGACCATTTTTAGCCTAGTGATCAATGCTTCATACTTGGCTATATTATTTTTACAGGGGAAGGCAATCCTATATGCTTTTGGTATATTGTCTCCTTGTGGTATTAGAAATAGGATACCATCCCCTAAGTCATGTTGAGTGTGGGATTCGTTGAAGTACATGGTGCAATGGGTTGACTGAGTTACTAGCAGGATGTTGTCATTTGGAGATTTTTCTATGAGTGGTTGATGATCTCTAATTGGTGCTTCTGCTAACTGATCTGCTATCACCTGTCCCTTGAAGGATTTTATATTGACATATTCTATGTCATATTTGCTAAGTATCATGACCCACTTAGCGATTCTTCTTATAAGAGATTTCTTTTCCAAGAGATATTTCAAGGGGTCTATCTTAGATATCAACTTGATTTGTCTGTTTAACATGTAATGCCTAAGCTTATGTGTTGGAAAGATAATTGATAGACATGCTTGTTCAATGGGTGTATAATTACACTCATAGCCAACTAGGGTATGTATAATGTAGTAAACTGCTTGTTCTTTATTCTAGTAAGCAAGTTGTGCTAATAGAGCTCCTAATAAAGCCATTGTTGTTGTTGAAACATATAGAATCATTATTTTATCGTGAATTGGAGGGATCAATAATAGGGGAGTGAGAAAATAGTCTTTTACTTATTGAAAATATTGGTCACAACTTCCATCCCATTTGAATGCTACATCTTTGTGGAGAAATTATGTGAATGGATTGTATTTATCTACTAGTTGTTCAATGAACCTTCTGATAGATTGAAGCTTTCCTTGTATACTACACAGTTATTTTAATGTTCTCGGGGGAAGCATTTCTAGGATAGCCTTGACTTTAGTGAGATCCACCTTGATAAATATTCTAGATACAATGTAGCCCAACAATTTCCTAGATGTTATGTTGAACACACATTTCCTCAGATTTAGATGCAAGTTATATTCCTCTAGTCGGTTAAATATCCTAGCTAATTTAGCTAGGTGTTCATTTCTTGTGACTGATTTAGCCAACATATTGTCTACATAATCCTCCATGTGATGTGCAACATGTCATGGAAAATGGTAGTCATTGCTCTTTGATATGTGGCTCCTGCATTCTTCAAGCCGAATGGCATGATGTTCCAACAAAAAGTTCCCCAAGCACAAGTAAAAGTTGTTTTGTGTTGATATTTAGGGGATATCTTTATCTAATTGTAATAAAAAAATTCATCCATTAATGAAAGCATTTCATGGCCAATAGTTAGATCCACTACAATGTCAATGTTGGGAAGGGGGAAGTCATATTTGGGGCATGATTTGTTGATTTCTATGAAGTCTATACAGATATGTATGCCCCCAATGGGTTTTGATACCGATACGAGGTTGGATACCCACTCAAGATAGTCTATGGGTTTGATGAATCCCACATCTAGAAATTTCTAAAGCTCCACCTTGACTAATAGTGCTATTTGTGTGTGCATCTTACGAAGCTTTTGCTTAACTAGTTTTGATGCAAGGAATACCGTTAGATGGTGTACCACTAAAGCTGGATCTATCCCAAGAATATCTATATATGTCCAAGAAAATTTGATCTTACATTCCTTGATGAATTCTATGAAGTTGACCTTTTCCTTAGGATCTAAGGAAGTTGCATGATATGTTATTTTAGGTTCCTCTATTGTTCCAACATTGATGGGTTTAGAACCTTCCACCAAGGCTGTCGAATGTTCCTGATACTCTATAATGGGGAGATTGAATCGTCAATTTTCAGGTGCCTCAGTGATGTTTTCACCCTCAGATATGTCCTTTTTTTTTCCTTTTTCATGATCCAATAGAGCCACATTGTGATTTTCCCTAGGGGATCTTGTTTTGATTTTTAAATTTTTCATTTCAATTTTGTGACTAGAGGATGCAATCTCCCCTCTAAAGAATGATTCTTGTTCTAGTTCTATGACAAAACCAGCCTTGTGATCTCCTTGGTGGATACCTTGTTGAATTCCCATGTAGCTTCGTTGTTCTGGAATAGGCCCACAAACAGGTGCATGATGTTGTTGATCCCAATTGATCAACTGTGGGTGACATAAGGGTATGTTATCATTGTTATCAATAGAGCTTATGGTGGATATGGATGGGGAAAAGGTAAGGATACCAAAGTTATCAAGGTCCTAGAGGGTATCTAAGTCATAGTCATTGGAGGCACAAGACTCCCATTCCCATTCATTGGAGTCTATTTCTATATGGAAGTCCTCAGATGTAAGTTTCAAGGTGATGGAATTTATGCCAAATTTTTCAAATAGGTCTACAATTGTTAGGTCATCATCCATAATATGGTAGTTATCTGATGCCTCAACTATGGTAGAAGAAGTTATTGCCTGATAAGAGGTAATTTCAATGTTTGGGGTAACAACATCTATAGAACCATAACCTAGTCCCATGTTATTCTTGTGTTCTTCTATGATGGGTTCTCTTATGCCTTGTCTGTGTAGACCAAGGCCACATTTTCTAGTGTATCCCATATTTCTTACTATTTGATAACCTTTATTGCTAAGATCCACAGGAAGGGGATGTAGCTATTTTTGTTCCTCTTGTTCTTCTTTATAGATCCATGATGAGAGGCCCTCTTCGAATGCCAATTCATCCTTCATGTCTCCCTACTTGGTGAAGATAGTGGGTTTGACTTCATATGTGACAACTTGAACATGCTTTATTTCTTTTGGTCACCTATAGGATTTTGGTGACGAGGGAAGCTCCCCAATGTAGAAGGATTGTTTCAAATGGTATTCTCCACAACCCTTGTCAAGCACTTGGATCTCGAGTCTGGGTTATCGGTTGACATATGAAAATGAGTGGAATGATATATCATTACTGGGTATTTGAAGGAGCTTTTTGTACTTGAACTCTAAGTTTGAATAGTAATGGAAGTGTTCGAGATCAACATATATTGTAACTTCATTACCATTATAAGGAAATTTTAAGCATTGGTGAAATGTTGAAGGGATTGCTTGCATTGCATGGATCCATGGACATCCCAAGAGAAGGTTGTATAGAAAATCAAGATCTAGTACCTAATAACTTATCTTTGCTATAGTTGGCCCCACTTGTATTGGAAGTATTATTGTGCCCTCAAAGTTTCTCTCCATATCATCGTAAAATCTTATGGTGATACTCTTGTTCTTGTCAATCAAGTCATCAAAATATCTCAACCGCTTTACCATTTTAGGGTACATATGTTTAAACCTGCACCCCCATCTATTAGGACTCTCTTGATTTTGTGTTTATGGACACAAACCTCAAGATACAAAGCCTGATTGTGGAAGGATATTTGTGGAATGCCATTTTTAGAAAAGACCAAGTGATGGGGTGAAGTGATGGTACCAACCATGGCTTGAAATTGATCAATGTTAAGATCGTTAGGCATTGAAGATTCAATGAGAGCTTTCTCCAGGATCTCTTTATGTGCTAGTGATAATTTTAAAAGCTCAAGGATGGAG
Organism: Sequoia sempervirens; assembly: GCA_007258455.2. NCBI lineage: Eukaryota > Viridiplantae > Streptophyta > Pinopsida > Cupressales > Cupressaceae > Sequoia > Sequoia sempervirens. The sequence continues at coordinate 39,080,262 of VDFB02000009.1, read as the reverse complement.
ACTAATGCTAGAGTTTTCTTCAATTTTTCAACAATGCTATAGTCAGTGGATGGATTGATGGTGACTTTGGCTGGAAGTGGGGCTCTTAGGATTGTGAACTTGTTGGGATTAAGATGTCTCAACCTTAGAGTCCTAACATTGATTTAATTGTTGTAATTTATGTATTTATTTGTATTATTTAATTGCCTATGGTGTCATGTCACTAATTGGAACCCACCGGTTGGGTGGCATCCCTGTTGGAGGTGACTGGATGACATCATCATCCCAAGTGGACATAGGCATCCCACTTTGGAATCTATGACATATGACAGATTCTATGACATGTCATAAGGAATCTTTGAATGCATGGAAATAGATGGTGCCCAAAATGGGTTATGATTTTTAGTTAGTTATGATAGATTCTCTTATAGTTGTAATTGCTGCCAACTATGATAGATTCTATTACAACAATAAAAATTTTCAGCTCTACGACAGATTCTATGATAGTTGTAAGATGTATAAGGCATCTATCATAAGCTATTTTTATCATATTCTAGGCACCCAAGCTTGGAAGAAGAATATTTACATGTTTGACACTTGGAAGGGGTGTAAGGGAATATTGAACATGTGTCCAAATACATGTGTAAGGAATTGAATATTGTGCCTTTTTGATTTGAATGCCCCTCACCTTCTAGATGCTTCTTGAAGCTTGTATCACTCTATTTATTGAGTTCCTTGAGTTATAGAATGTATAGTTTGTTTGCAGGTAACAAAGTGCTGCCAAAATCACTCCAGAACAGGTGTTCATGTTGAAGCACTTGTTGACAAAGATTTGTACTTGGTGATATCTTGTATTCATTATTTGAAGTAATAGAGAAAGTACTATGCTTTTGGAGGATGGGGTTGTTTACTTGAAAGGGTTTTCCCCACATATATCTATTGTTATTGCATTTGCGTACTTGTCCTATTTTCATTATTCTCTATGTGTATCTCATATTGTAACAATATAAGGTGTTAAAATAAAATTTGTGTAACTATCCCCTAATTAGATTAGTGTAGGAAGTTGTTTTCGCTCACTCGACTTCCTTTTAGTTCGTATCAGAGTCTGGACAACCTTGGTTCCTTTTTTTGGGTTAAAAGGGTTTTTTGAGCTAATCTTTGTTTAGATGAGAATTTTGTAGAAGTGTGTATTTCGTGAACTTGTTATAGGAAAGAGATGGCATGCACATCTGGGAGGATTGAGATGGAGAAGTTTAATGGTGGTAACTTTGAGTTTTGGAAGCTCAAAATGGAAGACATGCTTGTAGACCGTGATCTATGGGCTGCAATTTCTGGAACTAAACCATTAGGCATGGAACAAGAAGATTGAAATATCATGGATAGGAAATCCAAGGGTCTTATTAGACTCTATTTGGCTGATTCTATCCTCCTGAATGTCCATGAGGAGAAATTTTTTGCTTCTCTATGGAAGAAGCTTGGTGATGTCTACTAGGCTAAATCCCTGGTAAACAAGCTTTTCTTGAGAAAGAAGATGTATTCTCTAAAAATGGAAGATGGAGGATCTGTTGCAGATCATTTAAATGCATTTAACATGTTGGTTGCACAATTGGGTTTCGTTGGAGACAAAATAGATGAACAAGACCGTTGCATGCTCCTTTTGTGTTCATTTCCAGACTCTTGGGATCACCTAGTAATGACTATTGGAAGCACTACTTCCACCTTTAAGATGGATGAGGTTGTTGCCTCAGTACTATCTAAGGAGATGCAAAGGAAGTCTTATGAGATGGCCAAGGAGGCCCTTGCAGTCTGTGGCAGAACAAAAGAGAGAAGAAAAAAGAAAGACAAGAAATCTAAGTCAGAGTCTTCGGGGCGATCGAAGTATCCTAGTAAGAATTCCAAGGAAAATTTTTGGAATTGTGGTGAAACTGGACACATTCAGAAAGATTGCAAGAAGGAGGAGAAGAAGAAAAACAATTCTTTCTCTAATTCTAAATCTAAAAAATCATCCCAAGATGATGGAGAAGCATTTATTGCAACCTTGGCAGCCCATGCATTAGATGATATGTGGTTGATAGATTCAGGTGCATCCTTTCACATGACTTCTCATAGAGATTGTTTCTTGAAGTATGAGGAGTTTGATGGTGGAGAGGTATACTTGGGTGATGACTCTCACCTAAAGATTGTTGGCCGTGGAAGAGTCAAAATCAGATTTCTTTATGGAAGAGTGAAGGGGATTAATGGTGTCTTGCATATCCCAAGTTTGGAACAAAACCTACTTTCTGTAAATATACTGAATGATTCAGGAGTGCAAGTTGTTTTCTCTGATAGAGGATGCAAGATGACTAGAGGAGCTATGGTGTTAGATAAGGGAGTTTGTATTGGCACTTTGTTTCAGCTTGATGCATGCACTGTATAGTGTAATAGTTCTTATAATGTACTGAAGAAGAGACCTGTGGATTCTTCATCCTCACCATCGGATTTTGTAGAGAAGAAGCATGTTGCAGCTACATCCGATGGTCGTGTATTTTGGGTACCTAAGGATGCTCATTCTATGAAAATGAAGCTTCCTCTAGAGATGACAATGTTATGGCACCAATGACATGGTCACATTGATGAGAAGGGTCTTAGAACCCTAAAAAATAAGAGCATTATTGAAGGACTTAATGATTGTAATCTCGAGTTCGAATTTTGTAAACATTGTGCATATGGAAAACAACATCGTGTTTCTTTCTACTCTAGTTCTCACAAGTCTTCTGGGGTCTTGGATTATTTACATTTAGATGTTTTTGGTCTTGTAAATGTTCCTTCATTATCAAAATTTGTATATTTTGTTTCTTTCATAGATAGTTATAGTAGAAGGAAATTTTTTTATTTCCTCAAAAGTAAATCTAAAGTCTTTAGTCAGTTTAAGGAGTTTAAGTCCTTGGTAAAAAATCAGACTAGCAAAAAGATTAAGTGTTTGAGGACTGATAATGGTGGTGAGTTTTATTCCATATATTTTGATAAGTTTTATAAAGAGAAAGGGTTAAGAGACATAAGACAACTCCCTACACTCCACAACAAAATGGAGTTGCAGAGAGGATGAACAAAATGTTTATGGAGAGGGCTAGGAGTATGTTGAATGGTGCTAGCCTTGAACAAAAGTTTTGGGCTAAAGCGGTAGCCACTGCATGTTATTTGATCAATAGGTCTCCTACATCAATGTTTGTTGGAAAGAAACCCATGGAGGCTGTTGGATGTTGTTGATATGTGGTTGTCATTGATTTCAACACTATTGGCATTAATGTCTTAAAAGTTGTATATGTCGAGGATATTGAGAAAATTGTAATGGAATAAGTTGCAGGTTGTCAGTGATGCAGTGAAGTTCATTTTGTTGGTTAGCTCAGTATGTTGATGACCATAGGTTGTGGATTAAAGGGTTTTTTGTTGAGTATATCTATTTTATCCATGTTAAGTTTCAGAGATCCGCATGAAGATTTGATCGAGTTATGAGCAGTTGTGTTCTAACAGTCATTTTGTTGCTTCAGTTGGTGTTCTTGAATGAAGATGATGTGATTCTAGTAAGTTCAGTTGTTACGAATGCTTCTCTAGTGATTCATGATGTTTGTGGATGTTTCTAGATCATTCTCTATCTATGGTGCACGACTGCATTGATCATTGTGCTTGTGATTGGTGATTTTCTCTTGCATGTTCATGTTTTTCATGCTCATGGCCAACAAAGTGATGGTAGCGTGTTGTGGATCTTCCTGGAATAATTGAAGGTGTTTCATGTTTGAGGAATTTTTTTTGGGTCTTCATTATGTTATGGATGATAGTGGTTGATTTTAATTGAAAATTATTTTTTATTTTGGGCTGATAATTTGAATATGTTTTATTATTTTGTTGAAGCTAACATGTAGCGATGTAATCTCTTGTTGTAGATATATATAAGCAATTGTTTATTTCATTTGAAGGCATGAGCATGCATGAGATGTGCGAATAATGTCCTAATAATTCAAAGGAAGAATCAAAGTGTGAAGTAGAGTGAGCAGAGTGTGAAGAAATGTTCATGTGCTTAACTAGAACTGCAATCAGGCATTAGCAGATGTTATTTTCTCAGCTCAAAATCCTACGGATGTAATCTGAATGTTTCTGTAAGACAATTTGTCTTCCTTTGGGTAGTAAGCCTTGCTGTATTTGAGTAGTGAGCTCTAGGAAGTGTGCCTGAATGCATGTGCATTCCTAATTTATTCTTCTTTATACTTTTAACAGGGTATAATCTTGTGGACTGACCTCCACCGTGGTTTTTCCCCTAACAGGGTTTCCACGTAAAAAAATCTTGGTGTTATGTGTGTTTCTGATGTGTTGATGATTTATGCTTTCATGGTTATTAATCAAATATGAGAATAAGGTTAATAAATTTAATAAGTTTAAATTTTTGTGACAAATGATTCACCCCCCCTCTCAGTAGTCTTCCCTTGTGTTGTCAACAATTAGTATCAAAGCAGGTTCCTTGGAAGAAGTTTAATAGCTTGAGGTGATCTAGGATGGTGACATATAAGAAGGATAGTTTGAGATTTGATGGAACAAATTATTGTCTATAGAAGACTCGAATGGAGTGTCATCTGAGATGCATTGGTGAACCCTACTGGAACATTACAAGGAATAGGTATGTTATCCCACAGAATGATCCTTCTACTGTTGCTGAGATTAATGATGTTGAGTACAATATCAGGGCCAAGGAAGCATTGTTGAGTGCTCTGATTGATTCTAAGATGAAAAATGTTTTGGATTTGAAGGCTACTTATGAGATTTGGAAAAAGTTGGAAAATTTGTATGAAGGTGATGCTAATGTGAAGATTGCTAAGTTGCAAAGTCTGAAAGGGAAATATGAAATGTTGAGAATGGGTGATGATGAGAATATTACTTCTTTCATGCAAAGAGTGAATGAACTTGTGTGCAGTATCAGATGTGCTGGTGGACAATTGGAAGAATTAGAAATTGTTGCTAAAGTGCTCAGATCCTTGCCTGCTGCATACAAAGTCAAAGCTACTACTATTAAGGAGCTCCAGACTGTAACAAATGTAGCCAGAGATATGTTGATTAGTAAGCTTACTACTTTTGAGTTGAGTGAATTTGGTGATGCTCTTCCTAAGACATAATCTACGTTCAAGGTTACTACCTTCGGAAGAGATTAAAAAATATATGATCTAGGATAAAGTTCTTCTAGAAATATATTCAAGTATGAGGAGGAAATGAGAGAGATTGAAGAAAAAGACATAAAAATAGATGAGCTTGAAGCACCTATTTTCAAAAGGGAAGCCAAAGGAGAAGGTAAGTATAAAGGGAAGTTTCCTATTAAATGTTTTTCTTGCAATAACATAGATCATTTTGCATCAAGGTGTCCAGAAAGAGTTCCTAAGCCAAGAACTAACAAACCTATATTTCAAAGAAAGTGTTATTATGTTGTTGATGAAGGCGTGACAAATGATGAATCTGATTAAGGGAATGTAAGTGAGGATGAATGGGTATTTATTGCTATCAAGGAAAATAATCCTGCCCCTACTAAATTTGCTAATTGTACAAATGTGGAGAAATCCATAGCTGCTTGAGTTGAAGAGAAAGATGAATGGGTGATTGACAATGGATGCTCTCATCACATGACAGGTGATAAAAGTAAGTTTGTGAGCTTGGAAAAGTATGATGGTGGTGTTGTAAGATTTGGTGATGACAAAGTAGGTGTAATCTGTGGCAGATGATGCATTTCTCTTGATGGTAGGAATAATACTGATGATGTCTTGTATGTGGAAGGTCTAAAGCGTAATATTTTAAGTGTTGGACAAATGGTTGACAAGGGATACAATCTTCAATTCATGGATGGAAAGTGTAGAATATTGGGAAGTTCTGAAAATGTGATTGCATTAGGTACAAAAACAAAAGGTAATATCTTTCACTTGAGTGCTACCGGTAAAATTTGTTTGATTGCTCAAGTTGATGAAAGTTGGTTGTGGCATAGGAGAATGTGTCATGTAAATTTTGACAATATTATCAAGATAAGTTCTACTCAAGCTGTGAGAGATCTTCCTAAGTTGGTAAAACCTACTAATGCTATATGCAAGGAATGTCAGTTAGGGAAGAAAACTAGAGTTTCATTTCAGAGCAAACAACATTGTTCAAATGAAGTGTTGGAGCTTGTGCATACTGACTTGTGTGGTCCTTCTAGAGTCTGAATTTTACAAGGATACATGTATTTCATGTTACTAATTGATGATTATTCTAGAATGATGTGGGTTACTTTCTTAAGGGAAAAATATGAAGCTCTGGAGAAGTTCAAGATATTTAAGGCTATGGTTGAGATAGAGACAGGTCTGAAGATTAAATGTCTAAGATCAGATAGAGGTGGTGAATTCACTTTCGGTGAGTTTAATTCTTTTTGTGAAGAACATGGGATAAAGAGACAATTATCTACACTGCGGACCCCTCAACAAAAAGGAGTTGTGGAAAGGAAGAATAGGACAATTGAATAAGTTGCTAGAAATATGATGCTGGAAGGAAATGTTCCTCATATCTACTGTAGAGAAGCTGTGAGTATTGTTGTTTACACACTCAACCAGGCACAAGTCAAAGGTGATACTGGTAAGACCCCTTATGAGCTATGGTATTGTCATAAGTGTACTGTTAGATACTTCAAAATCTTTGGGAGTGGATGCTATATCAAAAGAGATGAAGATATAGGAAAGTTTGATGCTAGGAGTGATGAAGGTATTTTTCTTGGTTATTCTACTAAAAGCAAGGCCTATCAATGCTACAATAAGAGATTGAGGAAAATGGTTGAAAGTGCAAATTTCAAGGTTGATGAAGATATAGCTAGACCATCCAAAACCCATGGATATGATTCAAATAATCAGAATGATAGTTTAGATAAAAGGAAAGAAAGTTCAAACTTCAAATCAAATTCAGATCATTCCAGTGAATCAAGAAAATCAAGAGGAAGGAACTAGTGAAAGTGCAGAAGAGAGATCACAAGAGCTTGAAGTTCAAGAACATCCTAAGACTCCAAGGTATGTAAGACTAAATCATTTAGAAGATCAAATCATAGGTGATAAGAACAAAGGTGCTCAGACTAGGAGAAAAATTGCAGAAGAATATTGTTTGATCTCAAAGACTAAGCCTACTAATGTCAACAAAGTTGTAATATTGCAGAATTGCACCTAGGAGAAATTCCACATTTTTGCATATTTTCCTAGCATTTATGACACCCTAAGATATTAATGGAAAAACCCCTTGGGTTAGAATTTCATGATTCTGACTCCAGAAGGACAAGTGGCTAAGCAACAGAAGCCTGAAAAAGTGTTTTCCAAGAATATAGGCCTTGGACGATTGCACGGTGCGCTAGCGTCCTGTCTGATACCTGAGTTCAAAATGTGGAATTTGGAAGACTAACCCCTGTGACACGTGTCCTGGTAGTTATATTCTAAAAGTAACGGCTCTTTTCCACCCTTGCAAGCATAAAAATCTCTTTCTTCCTATCATTTGAAGGTTGGAATATTGGAAGACAACACACTAGCTCTCATTCAATTCTTGTTGCAACTTTGAGACATATTTTCCTTTGATAGTCGTGCTCTCACAAGAAAATCCATGTCGGACTGAGGTCCCCCTAGCAGTAGTAGCTCTAAAGCAAGCACTCAGCGGTGCGTCTGTGTGCTCCAGAGAGGGCCTTGGCCCATGGGTAACGCTCTCTCTTTCTCTCTCACTTTCCTTCCATATGCATTTATCTACTTTTTGTGGTGCAGGTTCTACTCCTCAAGCGGGTATTGCTTTCAACACATGCTTATCATGGTGTGGGTTCTACTCCTCGAGCGGGTATTGCTTTCACCACACACTTTATTTACTCCTTTTGCACCCCTTTCCAACTGGGTTGTCTATGGAGGTGGGAACACCAAAGCGAGGTATGACTGAGGTAGGCCCCTATACAGCCACCCAACAAATTTCTCCTTGATCTTTTGTGCACAGGTTATGAAAATGAGCTTGGAGTGAAGATTCGAGTGTCTGAGAAAAGGGTAAGCTTTCTCCAATTATCATGATATTTCCTTCAGTATTCAGTTCTCTCATTAGTTAACAGTTTCGCTTAGATCACTTCTGATTTTGTGAGTAGGATTACTTTCTGTCTATTGAGTTCCTGAGTTCTCTGTTGCTCAGGATGACAGTGCAAATTTTAGACACCAGCGTGACTTTCAGATGACAGTGCACCGCGCTAGCATCCTAGATCTGCGTTGATGTCCTCTGGCCGAGAGCTCTCTCTTCTTGGATAGGAAACTTCTGATCCAGCCCTCTCAGGACCTCTAACTTTTTCCTCTGAGACATAACTGTGTTTTTGGTTCTTTATCATTTTTTCTATCCTAAGGTGTATAAGGGTAGTTCGTTCCTTGGTGATCTCTCAAGAAAGGAGAGACCCATGTGCAGCGAATCCCTCTTATATCACATTTTGGTGAACCTGACGTGAATGTCAGAACTTTATTTACGATGTTACATGTTTATAATAATGACTTTTTTGAGGAATATTTTGATATGATGGAAGATGCTCTAGATGATTTCTTAGAAGCACTCCCCCCTATCCGCAAATCTCTCAAACAATTCTCTTCTCGACAGGCTGAGGGATCAATAAATGTGGTGGTAGTCTCAATGGTTCCTTCAAGCCCTAAGAAACTCATCATCTATGTAACCCCAACCGATCCTTCCGTCTATGGAATTTCATGCCATAGTGATTCACCAGACTTCTATTCAAGGTTTGTGAAAGTTGCGGACTCTACATCTTATAACACCGTTGGACACACATATCCTACAATGAGTAATAAATGAAATTTGGATCAACAACCCTCTATTCCTACTTCACAATCTATTTTTGTACCACCTTCTCAACCAAACCTTCTTGCAACACCTAATCCTGTGATCAAAGCACCAGGCGATTATGATCTTGTCCAGCAGCTTCATGTTACTCTGACTAAGATCTCACTCTGGGACTTGCTTCATACCGCTCTAATTTATTAGGAGATGCTTTAGGAAGCTTTATAAAATATTCTCTTCCTTTCCTTCGCTAGGCCTACGGATGTTAATGCGTTGTTGGCTCATATTCATGTGAATTCACCGTATATTACGTTCCACCCGCAGGAACTCCCACCTCCAGACGTGCAAAAGCAAGCAAAGCCTTTGATGATCATAGTTAACATTAACAAAATTGGTATTAGGCATACCCTCATTGATACCGGTTTGGATCTCAACGTTTGCGGTATGGACCTACTACCTAAAATAAAATTTGATTAATCTTCCTTAGCGGCTTCCTCCTTATACATTCATGGATTCGATAACACTGGACGCCAAGCTCTAGGTATGATAATACTACCTCTGCAGCTAGGCCCCATTACCTTACCCACGTTGGTTTATGTGATGCCTAGTCCCTTACCTTAAAACCTCCTCTTAGGGAGAGCTTGGATCCATGCTATGGGCACAGTAACCTCTACTTTGCATAGTTCCTTGAAGTTTGTCACAAACAATCGGGTGGTTACAGTCAAAGCAGATTTGGAAGGTGTTCTCCTTTGTGAATTGGTCATCACCAATCATGCTTCAACTATATCTACCCTTAAGAATTGTATTCCTTCCTTAACTGTCAATGCTATGGTGTGCTCTTCATCGATACCCTCTATGGAAGTTGTTCCTCAGGAAAGTTTCGAGACTGAAAATCCAACTAAAGCAGAGGATCCTAGCTCTCCCGCATCACCTTCTCAGAAAAATGATTTCCTTGGGGATGATTGGGGTTCCTTGAAATTTTCTAAATTCTTTATCACAGAGTATAAGGTGGACCCCTCTTTCTTGGACCTTCCACGTCCCCCTAACGCAAAAGGCGGATAATACTCCCATGGAGGAAGAGAAGTGTGACCTTATCAAAGGGATCGCTCATTTCCATGCTAAGGAGAATAAACCACCTCCTACAAAAGAAGTTAACATCTGTGAACCCGACAAGGGAGGTGAAAGTACCCTCGTAGAGACGTTCGACATCTGTTGGTGGAATGAAGTGCTCTATGTGGATCCACTGCCCCTTGAAGTTTTGCAAACTTGCTATGGGTTCGGATATGAACTCACTTCTCGATATGGCTATGGGTAGAAATTCCTAGGACGTATTGAGCAAGGAATTCAAGTCCCTATCCATATTAAGCCATGACGATGCAATTTAGGACTAGGATGTTCCATTGAGCAGTCTAAGTAAAAGCCTTGGTGGAGTGTTAATATGATTTATGTCAAACCATTAAACCTTGTTCACCTTGATTTAATAGAGGAAACAAAACAAGCTGAAAAAATTCCTCTCGATGTCTTCTCTTCAAATGAATCATTAGAGGATTTTCTAGGCACCTATTCCTCGTTACCTCCTTATCACCACAAAAGGCATTTCCCATATCACTTGCATAACCAAGCGTATTTCGGGGAATCTATCTTGATTATTGATGAAGAGGACCCTCTATCTAATACCGGTGATGGTGTTACAACACCTCACTATGAGGACAGTAACTCGCTCTTAGAAGGAGATACTATTGAGATCCCTATAGATCCCACATCTCCTGCAAAGGTGATCAAAATTGGGAAGTGTCTCTCTTCGGAAGAAGTAGTTGAACACTCCGATATCTTATATTCTCATCCTAACATATTCGCTTGGAAATACAAGGATATTCCTGGTATTGATGAATCTATAGTGGTTCATAATATCGTCTTATGTCCTGATGCCAAGCCGGTTAAGCAAAAAATCTGAAAGATCAATCCTAGAGTGGCATTAATGGTTAAGATTGAGATAGAGAAACTGCTAAAAGCGGGCTTTATCTGTCCTATCGATTATTCCCCTTGGATTTCAAATATAGTCGTTGTTAGTAAACTTGATGGTCATATTCACATATGCATCAATTTCTGAGATCTTAACAAGGCTTCTCTTAAGGATGATTTTTCGCTACCTAATATAGATATGATTGTTGACTCGACTGCAGGCCATGCATTGCTTTCTTTCATGGATGGATTCTCAGGTTATAATCAAATTCATATTAACCTGGACAATCAATACAAGATAGCCTTCACTACCCCATGGGGTACTTTCTATTATGTGGTCATGCCCATTGGGTTAAAGAATGCAAGAGGTACTTACCAACGAGTGATGACCCTCATATTTCATGACTTCATTCACAAGATTCTAGAAGATTACATCGATGACCTATTGGCAAAATCGGTAACCCGTCAGGATCATCCCAAGAACCTTCATCTTATTTTCGAAAGACTTCGGCTCTATAAAATGAGATTGAATCCCCTCAAGTGAATCTTTGGCGTTGATGCCGACAATATTTTGGGGTTTATAGTCTCTCATAATGGAATTGAAGTTGACACCAAAAAGATCGACGCTATCATTAACATGCCTCTACCGAGGAATATCACTAAGTTACAAAGTCTACATGGAAAGATTTAGGCAATTCATACATTCATATCTCAGTTGGTTGATCGCACCCTTCCTTTCACTCATCTACTAAAAAAGGATGTTCGCTTCATATGGGATGAGGAATGTCAAAGAGCCTTTGAATCAATCAAATCTTATTTGGCCAACCCTCCTGTATTGATGTCGGCTATGCAAGATAGACCCTTTTTGCTTTACCTAGCCATGTCACCATATGCTTTGGCAACTCTTTTAGGTCAATATGATGACACCAAAAAGGAAAGAGAAGTCTACTACATTAGTTGCATCCTGGTTGATTACAAAACCCATTATTCCTCCATGGAAAAATAGTGCCTTTCTCTAGTCTTCGCTACACAGAAGTTGAGGCATTACCTTCTCCATGCTGAGACACACGTTATAGTAAAAACAAACCTCTTAAGACATCTTTTTTCTAGTACTGATCTAGCTGGAAGGTTAGCGAAATGGGTTATGTTGCTTTCTGAGTTAGACATAAAGTTTGTTTCTCAGAAATCCATAAAGGATCAAGTGGTTGCAGATCAATTGGTAGATGCTCCCTCATCTCGCTCCTTTCCTAGCTTAGATTTGTTTCCTGATGAAATTTTTTTTTCTCTCAACCATGACCTCGAATGGAAAATGTATTTTGATGGATCAAGGTGTCAAACTAGTTCTAGAGTGGGTGTGGTCCTAATATCCCCTGAAGGAAAACCAATTCCCTTATCCTTTTGATTAGATTTTCCTTGTACCAATAACATCACTGAGTACGGAGCCCTTATAACTGGCTTGCGTGCTACGATAGCACTAAAGATCAGACATCTCTGTATCCTAGGCGACTTTGAACTTATAGTAAACCAAATAACGGGAACCTATCAGGCCAAGAATAGTAAGTTGTCCCAGTACTGAGACCTTGCCTTGCCTTTGCTCAAATGGTTTTCTTCTTTCACAATAGACAATGTCCCTAGGAGAGAAAACAAACATGTTGATGCCATGGCAAGCACCACTTCCTTGGTACCTTTCGAAGAAGATACAAAGTAATACCATTTCGTGGTCCAGGTCTTGCAAATCCCCATGATTCCTGAAGAAATTGAGGATGAGTTCCCTATGTGTTCCCATGTAGACTATGGGGAATGGTTTTCTGATATCTATAACTATCTGAAGGCTAGAAACTTCCTTGATGATGTGACGAAAAATGACTGCATTCATGTGAAGAAGCTTTTGGTTCACTACGTCATCCTGTCTGACATCCTTTATAGGAAGGACTATAATGGCCTACTTCTTAGATGTCTTACCAAGGCAGAAATACCCCTTGCCCTTAAGGAAGCCCATGCGGGTTCTGGGGGTGGACATTTTGGTGGAAAATCCTTAGCAAAAAGATTAGTACATATGGGGTGCTATTGGAAAACAATGGAAAGAGATTCCTTCAACTTTGTCAAGAAGTTCCCTCAATGTCAGCAACACAATTGACTCATTCATGTGCTTGCCCAAGAGTTACAAAACCAAACTTCCCCTTGGTCGTTCGCTAAATGGGGGTTGGATATTATTGGAAAGATATCACCCCCTTCTTCCAAAGGACATACCTTTATCATCACCACTACAGATTACTTCACGAAGTGGGTTGAGGCTATCCCGCTCTGATCCATGAACACTGAAGCCATCTGTAGCTTCCTTATGAACAACATCATTTCTCGATTCGGATTTCTTGCTATGATTGTTTTTGATAATGGTACACCATTCCAAAAAAAAAGTGAAGCAGTTCCTTGAGAAATTTCACATCCAACATAGGTTCTCCACACCTTACTATCCCCAATCTAACGGTCAAGCAGAAGTGTCAAATAAAACTCTTGAGCTTATTCTCCGTAAAATAGTTAATAAACATGGTAAACACTGGCATATTCAACTAACATACACTTTATGGGCCTCTCACACGAGTGTTCGTACGGCTACAGGAACAACGCCCTATAACCTTGTGTATGGTGCCGAAGCTATTGTGCCTTTGGAGCTAGAAATTTTGTCTCTACGAGTTTCCCTCAAAGGGATAATCAATAATGAAACCCATCGGGTTAATTGTTTGCATCAGCTAGAGATGCTCGATGAGTGTCGTTTACGAGCCCTCAAACATCTTAAAGCTTATCACCGGTGGTTATCTTGATAGTACAATCAAAGTGTACTCCCTAGAACCTTTAAATTAGGAGATTTGGTTCTTTGTGAAAATCAGAGAAATGTAAATGCACCGCCTGACAAGAGGGGAAAATTCAGCCCTAACTGGTTAGGCCCTTACATTGTAATTTTTGTATATGGCTCAGGCGCCTATGGATTATCATCCATGGATGGAATGCCTTTGAAGGATCTTGTTAATGCTATGCATCTTCATCGTTACTATGTGTAGTGTCCTATGTGTCACCTGTGTGGTGCTCTCTTTGAAAAAAAGAGTAGTAGTACTACACATGTTGACATTCTTCATTAACACATTATAACATTTTTTTGTGTTATGAATGCCCATGTGCATGTGTGTGCGTGTGTGTGCATTAGATCATCATTTTATTTAATTAACATGCAGCCATGTGTGTTTAATTAAATCATATTATCATCTAGCATAAACATACATCCACATGAGATTATAAAATCGATGTATCCATATATGTATTATATATATATGCAATGTATGTATTGTTGATGATGTTTTCTGCACAGCAACAACTCAGACAAAATATAATATCCTATCTCTCTTGAAAGGTAAATCTCTATCAACAAGCCTCAAGAGATAACCCCAAGGTCTCTAATGTCAGGTCTTGACAATGCATAAAAAACTCAGTGATAAATGTGAAAATGCTAGTAATCACAATGGGACCTTACTACAAGCAAAATACTGAATCTCAATTTATCAGATCTAACAATATGATGATACTTCAATCCTAAATTTAATCCAATAATCAAAGAAATAACAAAAGATAAGGGTTTCAAAGAGATTTCTAGATTAATACTACTCCTAAGATTAACAATGCAAATGACAAAACACTTGAAATGGACCAATCCCTCAAAACTAACTCCTACTTGACCCAGATGAATCTGCAATCTTATAGAAAGAGTGCAATCTTCTAAGGTGTTAACATTTTCAGATCATGAACATTCATTCAAACAACCCTATTGCAATTGAAATGAATCAACCCTCACAATTGAATTAAGCACAATGGATATAAAGGTCCAGGCTAACTTTGCAAAGCAAATAACAATCAATTGGTTGTGAAAAGTATGGACCAGGGATTGTTGCAACACTCCAAATATTAAACCATAAACATCATTGAATCAAATCTAAGCTAAATATTGATTTTCCTCAAAGCAATTCTAAAGATAGAATAAAAAGAACCATGCAAGATAAGGAGAACACAAGTATGGCACCAAATCACAATGTCATTACTTGCATCAAATTATCCACTGTAGCAACAATTCCAGCTTTCTGTTACAATATTTGCTTGAGAACAACTACTTGCAAAATATTTCTCTACTTAAGTCGCTCTAACTATCTTTCTATTTGTCTATATCTATACTTATGTATAGCCCTTACAAATGAGGAAAAATGCCATATTTATAGAACCCCCCAAAACATGTCGGCCTAGATAGGGTTTTACAATAATAATCAAGCCACAACAAGTTGGCCAAGAGAAATTCAAAATAAGATAAAATATGCATTAAATGCATGAACTTCATCTAGGTTGGCCTGGGATCCCCAATGTAGCTCGGACCAATGCATTCCAAAATAATAGGGAAGCACAAATCTCGATGTAGCCCATCATTAACTACCTTCCCCTTTGTCTTTATTCTGATCCAGCATTTCATGCACCTTCAAAAGCACCTTATCTAAGCTGGCCACAGGTGGTAAAGAAAAAACCTTAAGTCGACTCTCAATTGATGTAATTTCCTCCCTTGATTGCTTCATTGACTTATCCCAGTCAACCTTATATGTTAGGCATTTATCAATAACAACAATGTAGGCGACCGCATCATCCAACTAGATTTCAGAAACATACTAATCACTAATTGGAGCATAAACATCATGCCACCACTTTCTCAACTGTTCTAAACTCAAATACTTAGGGGAAATCTTCCTTCTTCCCGTCATAATCTCAAAGAAAGCAATGCAGCCATTATAAACACCAGCTAGGGTATCATCAATTTGTGTCCTCTGTTTGTATATTTTCTTCAGAACCTTTTGCCTAATCTGCAATGCTTCAAACCACTCCCAAGGTTCAGTAGCTTTGGAGGAAGGGAGAATTTTATCATTTACTAGCTTATCTTTGGTATACTCCATGATGGTTTTGGTTTTCTGCAGCAGGAGATCTGTATCTTCTTTTTCCTGAGCCAACACCTCCTTCAACCAATCAGTTTCCCTCATAGCATCTTTCCCAGATGAAAGAATGTCCCCAATAGCATCATTTCCTTTTGTTTGCACCCCTTGCAGCGAATTTGCAGTAGCAAGAGTGGAGGCCATCATTCTTTCAAGCTCAGTGATAGTTCTTGAGGTAAGGGTTTTGTAGCAGAAGATGAGGGATTAATGGATTGCAAGGGTTTCATCAGATCCTCCAAGAATTTCTTGAGTTTTTCATTTTCCTTCTTCAGCTCCTACTTAGTATGAACTTCCTTCCTCAATCTCCCAAGGATAACTGTGCTAGAACCCTGATAATCTTCAATATATTTCTCAATGGAAGTGGGCCCTAAATTGAAAGTCTACACATTATAGTCCTTTGCAGATACCTCATCTCTATTCTTATCTAGAGTAGGAGTTGCAATATGTACCACCCTATTGCTTGCCTCATCTCTCTCAATCTTGGAAATGACCCTAGCCTTCTTCTTACCTTTATCTTTTCCAATCTTGGCCAGCAACTCATCCTAGTTAGGTGGAGTATCCTCCACAACAACTTGCTTTCTCTTTATTTCCTTGTCCAACCACCCTGGAACAGTGGACTCCAACTGCACTTCATTTTGTTTGTCATCTTCCTGTTGATCTTTAGGTGCTTCCTCATTCAAACCTTGCTTCTCAAGAACTTCTTCAGCCTTACTCTCCTTTTCTTTAGCATGTTCCTCCTTATGCTAAGGTGATGGAATCTTTTCAGCTTCTTCTCTTTGGGGAGATTTAACCTCTTTAGTTCCAACAAGTGACTCTTCATATGCAACCAAGGGAGATTGCATCACCTTTTCAACTTTGGCCTCTGCACTAAAAAGGTCACCCTCATGAAATTCCTCTCCCTCAGTGTCTGGATGATCTTCAGCCTTCTTAGATTCACCTGGTTTGCTTTGATCTTCATGAGAAGAAGGAATATCATCATGCTTCCCCTCATGAGAAGTAACTGGAGGAGGGTCTGCCTTGGGCACACTACCCTTAGGGGAAGGAGTCCTTGACCTCCTTGTGTACACCCATGCCTTCTCTTCTAAACTCTCTACATTTACCACAGGTGGACCTACTTCAACTCCATCCTTGGAACCTGCCTTTTGTGATAATCTCACAATTCTTCTCCTTTTAGGCATAGGAACATCGACCTCAGGAATTTGCTTTTCAATTTCTTTCTGTTCAGACTTCTTAATCCTTGACCTTTTCTTAGCAATTGGTTTTCTCTGCTTTTCTGTTTCTTGGACTTCCTCCTCTTGAACACCTTTAATCTTGATTTTAAAAGGGGAATCCATCCTACCTTTTCTCTTAGGATCCTACTCAGTTGATTCTTCAGAAGTGGAGTGAGGGTCCAAATCTCCCATCAGCTCATAGGTGCACTGTACACCTTCATTTTCCAACTCCCACAGTTTACGCTTTAGCCACATTCTGGTGAACTTGGTGACTGGATCCATTAACTTTTTTAATTATGTATTTTCTTCCTCTAGCCAATCCACATCACCAATCGTCTTGTCCTTAACCGCTTCATAAGCATGACCTTGAATTAAATCCCCATCATCCTCAAGCTGATTAGGAACTGCCTTCACATTATATAGTTGGACTGATTCAACTGGAGGGCAAGAAAAATTCTTCTTCAGACCTCATATTCATCGCTGCAATTAGCCCAGTAGTCCTCCAAATCAACCTTATGGCTATACTCTCTACTGGCCCTCTTTTGGGATTCACCTATGATATCAAATTTGGACCTCTTGTAATGGAAAGATAAGCTAAGAGTACTCATCTCCTACTCTGAAACTTGGGCAGAAATAATGGAAGGACATGCCTCTCTAGTGCCAATCCTCAAAGGGAAGTCTCCACCAAAACCAATCTTATGCTTGTCCCTTTTGACAATAGCATCAAAGTCACATATCTTCCGAGTGACTTCCAAAAGTATGATATGATCAATGGGATACCTTGGAAGTCTATATGGAGCCCTTTGAAAGCCATCAGCCCAAATGTATGAGAAGGTTGGGAATTAAATGAACCAAGCACCATATTTCTTAATTAGCTCCTTGGCCTGGTATGAAATCCTCACATGCTCTGCTCCCTGCAGCAACCTGGTGATATGCATGGTGAATGCATCATTCACCCTCCTGTAGCTTGAGCTTCCCAAATGAAACTGAGGGTACACCTCATAAATAATATCCTATCCAAAGTTTCCCCTTGTATGCAATCCCTTGTAAGGATTAAACCTTGCAAGAGCATAGACCAAGTATGAGGTCATTGTGAAGGTCTTGGTCTGTAGCACATTGGACAACTGCTCATGAATCACTCTGCTAATGACACCTAACCAATGGTAGTCAGTCTTCTCATGTTCCATCCTCACAATCACATGGCACATCCAATTCTCAAACATGCTAGCATTCTTCAATCCAACTGCCCTGCTAAGAAGAGTGATGGCATCATAATACTCCTTTTTGAACTTTTCCTTGAATAAATAGTTAGGAATTTTGGAATAATGAGACTTAGACTTCTCTAGCTAGGAATTGATAAGCTACTAAGATTTAACAGTCTTTTCTTCACAATACTCCTGAGTTGCCTTCATGTTGAATGCCACCACATGAGATTTATCCACCATATCAAAAGTCTGAGCAATGGAAATAGGTTTGAGATTCACCACAATCCTCCCTTGAGGACCAATTATTCTCTGTGTATCACTGTCATCTTTCCTGGCACACTCAAGGACCGGCTCATAATACTGCACCGTGGAAGGGAAACTAGCTACATGCACCAATCCCGATTCTAACATCCTCTTAGCCACCAGAGGAAGATCCTGTGCTGCCATTCTACCTTTGAACTCCTCATAGTCCCATAGTCCAACATTGGTATCAGTTACCTCTGACCAGACAGAAGTGATCTTACTCTCTGGAATCTTGCTCTTGATGTCCATCTTTATTCTTTCTGCTTCAGACACTGAAGATCCCTCCATGTCACCCTTAGCCTTCCCAACTATTACCTTGCTAGATTCAGCCTGCACTTGACAAACAAACCATAATAAAGATCACACCAACAAAGGTTAACCAATCAAAATAATCATTAAATCATATTAAACCTCATATAGAATGATCATGTTAAACTTCAGGTTTCAGGACCATCCGCGGAATCCAAACCAGGGAGGAATTTCAGAGAATTTCGGGCCAGATGGCTTCCAGCGGAGTGAACTAGAAAACACCAATTAGCAATTCAATCTGATCATTATTAATCAATATACAACATGTGAGATTTCAAAATAGCATAAATAAATCATAAAATGCATAGTCATCTATTAACACATCATGTTATTTCATATTCCTTCATATTCCATCAGATTCTAGGAAAATCCGCCAGGGACGGATTTCCGCGAAGGAGGAGACACTTGGAAAATTTTAGAAAAAATAGGGAACCAAGGATTTCAGGAAAATCCGGAGCCGATGGAAATCCATGGATCAGGTAAAACTCTGAAAGTATGTGAATTTTGGGAAAATGAAGGAGATCGGGAAAATCTGCCAGAGACAAAAAATCCTGGACTGAGGACAAAACCCAAACTTCGACACTAAATCACGATTTCACTCAGATAAATGGATCGATCATAAATTTTGACAATCTAAGCCTGAGACAAGTTTGGCATGGGCCTTTCATGGATTTTCTTAGAATTATAGGCCAATTCAAAAGTAGACTAAAGATAAATGGTGATGCCCTAAGTCAAACCGCACAAATCCACCATTAACACACAGGTAAGCTCAGGATTCAGGTATTTCAACTGCTAAGTCTTTACTAGGGGGAAATAACGGTTCTCAAGCAAGATATCTCATAATGCAAGCAAACGAATAATCATAGAAACTACTTGGAAGACTATAAATTAAACCATATCACGCAACCCTAGCATCAAACTCTCAAACATGCAGAAATTTGAACCCTGAATAAACCCAAAACACCAAAGTAACGCAAACTTTCATCAATCAAAAGTAAGGCAATCAAATACATACCATTTGACACAGCAGGAATCGAATGAGGCAGGAAATACCAGTTTAATGGCACCCAGCAAAGATAACAACAGCAATGTACAAGAAATCATCACTCAAATCGAACAATTCACCAACTCAGCGCCCTAAATCAAATTGAACACTTCCAAGAATTCACTCCTCAGCTCATTCGATGACAAACAACAAAGCATAATGGCATAAAAGTCATCAAAGATCAATTAAATACATTGCTTGCCAACGAGACAGACGACATTAAATGCAATCGAAAAGACAGCCAGAAAAAATTGGGAACCCGACGATAGGACGGACTTCGGAAAAATCCGGCCCACGCAGAATTTCGTGAAGACTGAAAATCTCTGAACCACAGTGCTTAGTCGAGGTCCGAGCAGGATCCGGGAAAATCTGGCTGGGGTGGAAAGTCCCGAACTTCAATGAAAACTCGAACTTACCTCAAAACTAAAGATCTTCAATGAATAACTTAGGGGAACCGCTTAGGCAATCAAAATAAAAATTTAAGCACATGCCAAAGTAAGCTAAAACCTCAAAATGAAAGGGCCAAGACACCAAAACCCAAAGTGAAAGAGGGTCCCTACTTTCAGCGGGGCATGTGCGAAAACTACACAACAAATGGTGACTCTGCTGAGAAATGCTCCAGAGCATTTGATGATGGACAGGAATCAAGAACCCAGAATCTCTGGTATCAGTCTCACTATCAGACAAACAAATCAAAATGAAAAGATTAAAGAATCAAAACCAAAGGGTAGACCAAACCTTCCATAAACTAAAAATCCAAGTGTGTGCATATGAGTTCATTTCCTTTCTTGAGCTACTGTAGAAACCGAGCTTAGTCAAGTCAAGCTACGTAAAGATTCTAACTTGAAAAGCAACCTAGATAGAGCCTCGCTGCCAGTCAGGCGTCTATGGCCCCGACGAGGTTATCGCTGTGACTCTCCCAAACATGGCTCTATTGCCAGTCAGGCGTCTATAGCCCTGATAGAGATATTCAGATACTCCTGATAAGTTGAATTCATCATTTTGATTTTCAATATTTCACTTTTATTTCTTTTGATATTCTTTTATGTGTCACTTTTTTTTATTTCAACTTGTGAACAATGAAGTTCACACTCAGGGCTGAGAACCACAGTGGCGCTGAAGCAGAAACAAGATTTTTCACCTGACAAAACTTCACAAGGATCCTATGGCAACATCAGGATTCTTAAGATATATGAAAGATATAAGATTTCAAAATACTTCAAATTCAAATCAAAACCTGTGACCCATCTTCTATAAATCAAACATTTAGACTGTTGGCAATAACAAAGACTTCAACCATCCTTTCAAGACACAAGACTAGAGTCCAATAAAAATACTTAGAACAGTCCCAGATAATGATATATTTTCCAGGAAAGTGCAACACATCCAGAAGAAGATAGGAAAACCTCCAAAGCAAGACAAAACAAATGGAACCAAAAGAAAACCTACACTAACCAAAATAGACAAAAGCAAGGCAGAAAGGGAAACCTACTCTAACCAAAGCAAAGCAAAGCAAACAAAATAGGAAGGAAACCTAATCTAAATATATACAGGAAAAGAGCTGAAAAAAAATCAAGACTGGAAATAATGCTTCAAATACTGCCCATTGACAGGTAGTGGGATGTCCTCTCCAGTGAGAGTTTTCAAATGGAAAGCATTATCTCCCAGAATTTCTAAAATCTAGTAAGGGCCAAGCCAAAGTTTATCAAATTTTCCATGCTCCCCCTTACAGTCATGAGCTTTATCCCAGTAAAGAACCAAGTCAGAAATCGTAAAAGTTTTCACCTTGGCTCTTTTATCAAACCATCTCTTGACTACCCCCTGATGTTTGGCAAAGTTTTCCAGGGCTTCATCTCTTTTTTCCTCAAGGTGTAACAATTCAGCAAGTCTAGCCTCACGTTTATCTCCCTCATCATAATATTCATTAATGAACTGCAAGGTGGAGATCTTTAACTGAATAGGAAACACAGGCTCTAATCCATAAACCAGGTGGTAAGGTGATCCTCCTATGGAAGTCTTATGTCTTGTACGATCTACCCAAAGAGAAAATCTGAGTTGGATATGCCAATCCTTCAGATTTCTTTCTAACATTTTATGAATAATAGTCAGAAATTTTTTGTTGGATGACTCAGCCAAACCATTACCCTGAGGGTAATAGTTGGATGAAAACTTAATGATAATCCCATGATCAAAAGCTCAATTAGGAAACTTCAACGATGAAAATGTAGGACCATTATCACAAACTAAAGACATAGGACATCCAAAACGGTTAATGATACCTGATTCGATGAAATTAATTACCACCTCAGAGGTGCATTGCTTGAAAGAAAGGGCCTCAGTCCATCTTGTAAAATAATTAGTGATAGTAAGGATATACTTGTGACCTGCAGAGGAAGGCGGATTGATTGGACCTATGAAGTCCATCCCCCACTGTGTGAAATGTTTTACCTCAAAGACTGGTTGGAGTGGGAGTTCTGCATACTTCTCTCTGGTCACCACAGTCTGACACACATGACAAGTTTTGACGTGGTTGTATGTGTCCTTAAACAGTGTAGGCCAATAGTAACCAGCTCTCAGAATCTGGTTCGCTGTAGAAGGTGTTGATCCATGGCCTGTACCATATCTGTCGTGAAAATCCAACATTACTCTTTCAGACTCTACCTTTCCTAGGCACCTTAAGTAAACACCCTCATGATTTTTCTTATATAGAATAGCTCCTTTCAACATGAAACTGTCACTCTATAAGTGCAATGCCCTTCTTTGTACTGCATTAAGATGATCAGGGCATCTCTGAGTTAGGAGATAATGAATGATGTCATCATACCATTCTCTAGGAGAAACATCTTCTAAATTGTAACTCTGAGCTGTAAGATCAGGGCATGTTTCTGCCATTGTATTTGTAATCCCTTTCCTTCTTAACAGTTTCATGGGTTGAATCTTGATATCGTACTCTTGTAACATAGTTACCCACTTGGCTCTGCGTTCTCCTATCTCATTCTACATCAACAACAGCTTGACTGGAGGATCAAGAACTATGGAAAAGATTTTGTTTATGAGGATATAATGCCTAAATTTCTTTACAGCTCTGACTAAGGCATAGGCCTACTTTTCCACACTTGGGTATCTCAGCTCTGCATCCTTCAATGGTGCACTCATGAATGCTATGGGATGTTCATTGCCTTGATCATATTTTTGAGTTAACATAGCAGCACAGGAGTGGTTAGAACCAAACGAATATATATATAGAATGGCTTAGCATAGTCTGGACTCACCAAAATCGAAGCTTCAACAATATCCCTTTTTATCTCTACAAATGCTTCCTTTGCCTCTGCATTCCATTCAACTTTGGCCTCCTGCTTCAACATTGCATTCAGTGGTTTAACTATTTCTGCGAACCCAGTGATGAACTTCCTCACAAAGTTGATCTTGCCAAAGAATGATTTCATTTCTTTCTTGCTAGCAAGTGGTGGGATCTTGAGTATAGCCTCTATTCATTCTGGATCAATGGAAATTCCTTTCTCAGAGAGAACATGCCTCAACAATTTACCCTATGTAACTCCAAAGATGCATTTCTTTGGATTGAGAGATATCCCAAACTCTCTGCATTTCTAAAAAACTTTGCACAAATCTATGATATGATCACCCCTCTTCTTGGAGAAAACTGTCAAATCATCCATATAAATGATTATGCACTTACCAATTATGTCCTTCAAGGCAATGTCCATGGATCTTTGGAATGTGGCTCCAACATTAATCAAGCCAAAGGGCATCCTCATGTAGGAAAAAGTGCCCCACTTGGTGGTGAAAGCAGTCTTGTGCCTGTCCTCATACTGCATCATGACCTAGTTGTATCCTGAATAACCATCCAAGAAAGACATCATCTGAGATCCATTGACAATATGGAGTACTTCATCCAGTGAGGGTACTAGATAATTTTTTTTTTCTGATGCTCTGTTTAGGTTCCTGAAATCTACACATAGCCTGATTTCACCATTTTTCTTTCGCACTAGAACCAGGTTTGCAACCCAAGTAGAATGTCTTACTGGAAATATGATTCTGGCAGACAATAGTTTCTGCACTTCCTTTTGTATTATGGGTTCCAGTAAAGCATTGATAGGCCTTTGCCTCTGTCTGAAAGGTTTTACTCCTGGATTGAGAGGGATAGTATGGGTTATGATTGATGTATCATAAGTCTTTAAGTCTTCATAACTCTAGGCTATCACATCTGGATATCTATGTAGTGCATCGATTATTCCTTTCCTTTCTTCTGTAATGCATACTTTTCCCATAAAGACATTTTCGACATCATCCTGAGTTCCCATATTATATTTGTCACACTATCCACTAATGGACTTGATCCCTGACTTTGTCCAAATCAAAGATCCTTTCTAATTGCACCATTCCTCTGGGGATAGTGTTGGTCTTCAAATTAATTACACCTTCCAAGTCCATCTCTGCTTCTTGGAGTTCAATTTCGTCAATGATTTGAGAAGCAAAGACATCTGTACTAGTAATGAAATCTAAGATATGCTTGTCATCTTCAAACACCTGGAAGTTGGTGAAATTTTCAGGTACTAAGGGTACTGGGGTTAGCTCCACAGTAAAATTATTTAGTCCAGAAAGAGATAGAGGTTGTAATGTACTAGTTGCCTGGACAAGAGAGTCAGTTGTTTGATTTTTACATTGTGGAATCAACTGAATATTAAAGGCATCAAATCCTTCAATAAGATCCCATACTCTGTGTCTATAGTTGGTCATTCTTCTATCATGACAAGAGTATTGTCTCCTAACTTGCTTGACTACTAACTCAAAATCTCCAAAAACTTGCAAGATCTTAACCTTTTTCTTCAATGCCATTAATAGTCCATGAACCAAAGCCTCATATTCTGCTACATTATTCGTACAATGAAATTGAAGTCTATGAGTAGCAAAAAATGTTTTACCTCTTGGACTAATTAGCTCCAAACCTACCCCAGCTCCTTACTTTGATTTGGACCCATTGAATCTTAAAGTCCAGCAACCAGCAACTATATACTTCCTTTCTTTTTCACTTGCACTGTTGTTGCTAGATGGTCTTTCAGAAAGCATCACTCCCTTTCCTTTGGGATCCTCTTGGACATTCTGGATATCAATTTTAACTGCTGGAGTGGGGTTGATACAATTTTGTATTTGTTCCACTGCAGCCTGGCATAAGCAACAGTCCAATTCTGAATGAGAGGCATTATGCACTCTGCACCAATTAGGCAAGAGTAATTCCCCAAATTTCATTCCTCTTCCTAACTGAACCTAATCTTCGATGCACTTCTGGATAAACTCTTGAAAATTATCTAGCAAGCCCAACTGACTATCTTCCAGATCATCATTATTTTCAACTGGTTCCACTAAGGCTTCAGTACCACTGGATTCTTCTATAAGGTCAACAGGTGATGTGTGGAACATAAGAACTTCCTCTACATCTGACTCCTCAAGATGGGTTGCAAGCATATAGTTACCCATACTTACTTTTGATATCAGAATTTCAGTAGAGGTTTTCTAATATTTTGTGATCATGTACTTCATTCTGGGTTCTCTTTCAATTCTAATCTGGTTTGGAACTCCCTTCCAGGGAAGCCACATGTGAGAATGATCAGTCGAGACATATCCATTCAAAGCCCTAGTAAAGTCTCTTCCCAAGATTAGGCCATAGGCATCAGGTATATCAGCCACCTGTATATTGATAACCTACTGAATTCTAGGATCAGAAGTAATCTGCATATGAATCATATTTAACTCCCCTACAACATTGACTTCAGTCCTATCCAATTGTGTGACTTTATTTTGTGAGTCAGCAAGAGTAATACCCATAGCTCTACAGACACCGAAGGGCATAACATTGGTTGAAGCAGCAGAATCCAACAAACAATTATGCAAATTCTTACCAAATATGCGA
Organism: Sequoia sempervirens; assembly: GCA_007258455.2. Lineage (NCBI taxonomy): Eukaryota > Viridiplantae > Streptophyta > Pinopsida > Cupressales > Cupressaceae > Sequoia > Sequoia sempervirens. Next base: position 39,054,481 of record VDFB02000009.1, on the reverse strand, counting down.
ACAAAAATCAGGAATGGAGGTGTGTCTATTTTCCCTTGAAACAGAGTTAAGAGAGTATCTACTTGAGCAACTTGAGATTTTTCCTTCTCTTTCCTAGTATCTCCAGGGGGCATATGGACTTGATTATGAATTTGATTTTTCCTTCCCACCGATTGAGAACTAGATACTCTATTGACACTTTCACTAACTGATTTATCTTGTGATAGAATTTGCATTATAATCTCCTAGATTTGCATTTCTAATCATTGGAACTCTTAGTAACTCAAATGAAAATAGGCTTACCTTTAATTTTTTGAGTTCTTCAGCAACATACATGGCCAGTTGTTCCCCACTTAGATCAGCAGGGGTCTCCTTCGGGTAGTCCATCATCTTGTCCTTGTTCGCATCAACACTTGTCCCTTTTGGCACATCAGCATGCCCTAGATCTTGCGATATAGATTACCTGGACACTTGAGGCAGTGATGGATTATTGCTAGCATTAAGATCTGGAGGCGTGTTGAAATTGTTTGGTGGAATGGAAGTAGTGAAGGGGCCTCCAGCTTGTGGATATCTATGTGGCAATTCCCTCAAGTCATACTTCTTGACAGGTCTCTGGAAGGTCTGTACTTCTTCAACAAAAGCCTCTTCTTCATCTCTGGGACCATTATCATTCACTTGACTCTCATCAAATAACTATGTTATTTCATCCCCATTACATACCTGGTCTGCTTCTTCCTTCAATTGGTCAGATTCCCCTTCAGGTACATTCTCTTTACTTTGTGGAAAAGGAGCATGATTCAGTACCAACACTGGTGAATCATAAGGAGTAGATGGCACTATTTCCTGACTGCTTGTATTGTTCTCCACTTCATACTGAAAGATTGAGGCTGCTGTTTGGAATTCTTGACAATCTAACTTAGAATGTTGGCTTGCTTTATGGAGCCTACACCATCCTGATAAAGCAGCCTCAGCTAGATATACACCGCTAGGAGGCTTCTCTTGATTAACTGGTTGATTGACAGACTGATTGATAGGTTGATTAACTAGTTGATCCAATGGGGTGGGGACTCCTCCATTGTTAGGCCCTGTGTTCCAAGTCCTGTTTTGTCCTCGTGGTTTCCTCCTATTGAACCCTTGTCCACCACCTTGCCCCCTGTCAAAGTTTTGGCTTGAGGATTGTCCTTTATCATAGTTTTTTCTTCTATCATTAGTATACCCTCTATCCTGGTTATATCCTCTATCGTTGTTGTATCCTCTTTCATTGTTGTATCCTCTTTCATGACGTTTCCCTCTATCAAAGTGTTGTCCTTGTGAATTTTCTCTATTCTGATTGGACTACATATTTCTCTGAGCAGCTTGCAACTGACTGTTTTGGTTCCTCAAGTAAGTCACCTCCATATTCAACTTCTTCACTTGTTCAAACAATTCATCTAGTCTCTCCTTGTCAGGATTACTGTATGGAGGTTGATTCACATTATTCTGAGAATATCCTACTGCAGCATTGGCATTTAGTGATTGGTTCAAGAGTTTAGAATTCTACAGGTATGGGGGATAGCTAGCCTGAGGCTGTATATGCAGAGGTTGATTCACATTTTGCTGAGGGTAGCTAATTGTAGGTTAAACTTGTCTCATAGGAGGCCCTGGGTGAGGGACCAGAGGCAACTAAGGCACCAAATTCATAACAATAGTATGGTTGGCAAGAGCCTAGTTGAGAGCTGGAACTTGTCCAGGGTGAGCAACGGGTCCTAATGAGGGTAAAGGCCCAGACAGATGTTTTCTTAAGGCAGTGCTAACCTTCACAGCCTCTGCATATGCATCAAGTAGATTAGCAGGAGGTTCATTACTCCACTTCATAAAGGTAGCTGTCAGACTGTCCAGTCCCTCATAATAGACTTCTAAAGCAGTAGGCTCATCAACAACATAGGGGGCCTGTAGTCTAGTATAGGCATGATGAAACCTATTGTTAAAGGACCCTATAGGCTCATTGACCTCTCTCTTAATATTAGTGAACTGATGGTAAAGCTCATTGGAACTAATGGGAATTCAAAACTTCTACAAAAATGTAGTCTCTAGCTCAGTCCAATATTGGATAGACCCAACAGGTAAATGATTGTACCAATAGAATGCATCCTCCAATGAATAAGGAAAGAGTCTGCATGCTACATTCTCATGGTTTATCCCTCTATCCTTAAGGCTAGTCTGAAAGATCCTGATGTGTTCCTCAGCGGTTCTATTGGGATCATTGAAATGGAATTTTGAACAAACGTGTTCATGGTTTTTGGGCATAACATTGTAATTAGCGAAACTCAATGGAGATGGGTTATTAGCCAAGAAAGCCATTGGCGGAGGTGGGGGTGGTAATGGCTAATTTATGACTGGCTGAGGTTGTGGAATGGGAATGTCCTCAGACTAAGACTCATATGAACCTAATGAGGATGGGAATGATGGAGATGACGGAGGTGGATGGGAGGATGATATTGATGATTCTCTCCTTCTTTTGGTCCTTCTCGACATAGTAGGGTCTAGTAATTCCTGAAATTACTCCTCTCCTGGAGCAGATCTGGTTCTTCATCTGAATCTTTCAGGAGAGATGGCGTTCAAAAATTGATCTAGCTTGCTTATTCTGGCCCTCCTTCTAGCGCCAATCTGTTGATGATGTTTTTTTCACGGCAACAACTCAAACATAATATAATATCCTATCTCTCTTGAAAGGTAAATCTCTATCAGCAAGCCTCAAGAGATAATCCCAAGGTCTCTAATGTCAGTTCTTGATAATGCATAAACAACTCAGTGATAAATGTGAAAATGTTGGTAATCACAATGGGACCTTACTACAAGCAAAATACTGAATCTCAATTTATTAGATCTAACAATATGATGATACTTCAATCCTAAATTTAATCCAATAATCAAAGAAATAACAAAAGATAAGGGTTTCAAAGATATTTCTAGATTAATACTACTCCTAAGATTAACAATGCAAATGACAAAACACTTGAAATGGACCAATCCCTCAAAACTAACTCCTACTTGACCCAGATGAATTTGCAATCTTATAGAAACAGTGCAATCTTCTAAAGTGTTAACGTTTTCAGATCATGAACATTCATTCAAACAACCCTATTGCAATTGAAATGAATCAACCCTCACAATTGAATTAAGCACAATGGATATAAAGGTCAAGGCTAACTTTCCAAAGCAACTAACAATCAGTTGGTTGCAAAAAGTATGGACCAAGGATTGCTGCAACACTTCAAATATTAAACCATAAACATCATTGAATCAAATCAAAGCTAAATATGGATTTTCCTCAAAGAAATTCTAAAGATAGAATAACAAGAACCATGCAAGATAAGGAGAACACAAGTATGGCACCAAATCACAATGTCATTACTTGCATCAAATTATCCACTGTAGCAACAATTCCAGCTTTTTGTTACAATATTTTCTTGAGAACAACTACTTGCTAACTCTTGCTCTACTTAATTCGCTCTATCTATCTCTCTATTTGTCTATATCTATACTTATGTCTAGCCCTTACAAATGAGGAAAAATGCCATATTTATAGAACCCCCCAAAACATGTCGGCCTAGATAGGGTTTTACAATAATAATCAAGCCACAACAAGTCAGCCAAGAGAAATTCAAAATGAGATAAAATATGCATTAAATGCATGAACTTCATCTAGGTCGGCCTGGGATCCCCAATGTAGCTCGAACCAATGCATGCCAAAATAATAGGGAAGCACAAATCTCGATGTAGCCCATCATTAACTACCTTCCCCTTTGTTTTTATTTTGATCTAGCATTTCATGCACCTTCAAAAGCACCTTATCTAAGTCGGCCACAGGTGGTAAAGGAAAAACCTTAAGTCGACTCTCAATTGATGTAATTTCCTCCTTGATTGCTTCACTGACTTATCCCACTCAACCTTATATGTTAGGTATTTATCAATAACAACAATGTAGGCGACCGCATCATCTAGCTGGTGTTCAGAAACATACTCATCACTAATTGGAGCATAAACATCATGTCACCACTTTCTCAACTATTCTAAACTCAAATACTTAGGGGCAATCTTCCTTCTTCCCGTCATAATCTCAAAGAAAGTAATGCAGCCATTATAAACACCAGCTAGGGTATCATCAATTTGTGTCCTCTGTTTGTATATTTTCTTCAGAACCTTTTGCCTGATCTGCAATGCTTCAAACCATTCCCAGGGTTCAGTAGCTTTGGAGGAAGGGAGAATTTTATCATTTACTAGCTTATCTTTGGTATACTCCATGATGGTTTTGGTTTTCTACAGCAGGAGATCTGTATCTTCTTTGTCCTGAGCCAACACCTCCTTCAACCAATCAGTTTCCCTCATAGCATCTTTCCCAAATGAAAGAATGTCCCCAATAGCATCATTTCCTTTTGTTTGCACCCCTTGCAGCGAATTTGCAGTAGCAAGAGTGGAGGCCTTCATTCTTTCAAGCTCAGTGATAGTTCTTGAGGTAAGGGTTTTGCAGCAGAAGACGAGGGATTAATGGATTGCAAGGGTTTCATCAGATCCTCCAAGAATTTCTTGAGTTTTTCATTTTCCTTCTTCAGCTCCTGCTTAGTATGAATTTCCTTCCTCAATCTCCCAAGGATAACTGTGCTAGAACCCTGATAATCTTCAATATATTTCTCAATGGAAGTGGGCCCTAAATTGAAAGTCTACACATTATAGTCCTTTGCAGATACCTCATCTCTATTCTTATCTAGAGTAGGAGTTGCAATATGTACCACCCTATTGCTTGCCTCATCTCTCTTAATCCTGGAAATGAACCTGGCCTTCTTCCTACCTTTATCTTTTCCAATCTTGGCCAGCAACTCATCCTAGTTAGGTGGAGTATCCTCCACAACAACTTGCTTTCTCTTTATTTCCTTGTCCAACCACCCTGGAATAGTGGACTCCAACTACACTTCACTTTTTTTGTCCTCTTCCTGTTGATCTTTAGGCGCTTCCTCATTCAAACCGTGCTTCTCAGGAACTTCTTCAGCATTACTCTCCTTTTCTTCAGCATGTTGGTCCTTATGCTCAGGTGATGGAATATTTTTAGCTTCTTCTCTTTGGGGAGATTTAACCTCTTCAGTTCCAACAGGTGACTCTTCATATGCAACCAAGGTAGACTGCATCACCTTTCAACTTTGGCCTCTGCACTAAAAAGGTCACCCTCATGAAATTCCTCTCCCTCAGTGTCTAGATGATCTTCATCCTTCTTAGATTCACTTGGTTTGCTTTGATCTTCATGAGAAGAAGCAATATCATCATGCTGCCCCTCATGAGAAGTAACTGGAGGAGGGTCTGCGTTGGGAACACTATCCTTAGGGGAAGGAGTCCTTGACCTCCTTGTGTACACCCACGCCTTCTCTTCTGAACTCTCTACATTTACCATAGGTGGACCTACTTCAACTCCATCCTTGGAACCTTCCTTTTGTGATAATCTCACAATTCTTCTCCTTTTAGGCACAGGAACATCGACCTCTGGAATCTACTTTTCAATTTCTTTCTGTTTAGACTTCTTAATCCTTGACCTTTTCTTAGCAATTGGTTTTCTCTGCTTTTCTGTTTCTTGGACTTCCTCCTCTTGAACACCTTTAATATTGATTTTAAAATGGGAATCCATCTTACCTTTGCTCTTAGGATTCTACTAAGTTGATTCTTCAGAAGTGGAGTGAGGGTCCAAATCTCCCATCAGCTCATAGGTGCACTGTACACCTTCATTTTCCAACTCCCATAGTTTATGCTTTAGCCACATTCTAGTGAACTTGGTGACTGGATCCATTAACTTTTTTAATTATGTATTTTCTTCCTCTAGCCAATCCACATCACCAATCATCCCTTCCTTAACCGCTTCATAAGCATGACCTTGAATTAGATCCCCATCATCCTCAAGCTGATTAGGAACTGCCTTCACATTATATAGTTGGACTGATTCAACTGGAAGGCAAGAAAACTTCTTCTTCCTGACCTCATATTCATCGCTGCAATTGGACCAGTAGTCCTCCAAATCAACCTTATGGCTATACTCCCTACTGGCCCTCTTTTGGGCTTCACCTGTGATATCAAATTTGGACCTCTTGGAATGGAAAGATAAGCTAAGAGTACTCATCTCCTCCTCTGAAGCTTGGGTAGAAATAATGGAAGGACATGCCTCTCTAGTGCCAATCCTCAAAGGGAAGTCTCCACCAAAACCAGTCTTATGCTTGTCCCTTTTGACAATAGCATCAAAGTTACATATCTGCCGAGTGACTTCCAGAAGTATGATATGATCAGTGGGATACCTTGGAAGTCTATATGGAGCCCTTTGACAGCCATCAACCCAGATGTATGAGAAGGTTGGGTATTTAATGAACCAAGCATCATATTTCTTAATTAGCTCCTTGGCCTGGTCTGAAATCCTCACATGCTCTACTCCCTACAACAACCTAGTGATATGCATGGTGAATGCATCATTCACCCTCCTGTAGCTCGAGCTTCCCAAATGCAACTGAGGGTAAACCTCATAAATAATATCCTATCCAAAGGTGTCCCTGGTTATCAATCCCTTGTAAGGATGAAACCTTGCAAGAGAATAGACCAAGTATGAGGTCATTGTGAAGGTCTTGGTTTGCAACACATTGGAAAACTGCTCATTAATCACTCTGCTAATGACACTTTCCCAATGGTAGTCAGTCTTCTCCTGTTCCATCCTCACAATCACATGGCACATCCAATTCTCAAACATGCCAGCATTCTTCAATCCAACCACCCTACTAAGAAGAGTGATGGCATCATAATACTCCTTTTTGAACTTTGCCTTGAATAACTACTTAGGCAGTTTGGAATAATGAGACTTAGGTTTCTCCAGCCAGGAATTGATAAGCTGTTGAGATTTAACAGTTTTTTCTTCATAGTACTCCTGAGCTACCTTCATGTTGAATGCCACCACATGAGATCTATCCGCCATATCAAAAGTCTGAGCAATAGAAACAGGGTTGAGATTCGCCACAATCCTCCCTTGAGTACCAATTATTCTCTGTGTATCACTGTCATAGTGCCTGGCACACTCAAGGACCAGCTCATAACATTGCACCGTGGAAGGGAAACCAACTACATGCACCAATCCCGATTCTAACATCCTCTTAGCCACTAGAGGAAGATCCTGTGCTGCCATTCTACCTTTGAACTCCTCATAGTCCCATAGTCCAACATTGGTATTAGTTACCTCTGACCAGACAAAAGTGATCTTACTCTCTAGAATCTTGCTCTTGATGTCTATCTTTATTCTTTCTGCTTCAGACACTGAAGATCCCTCCATGTCACCCTTAGCCTTCCCAGCTATTACCTTGCTAGATTCAGCCTGCACTTGACAAACACACCATAATAAAGATCACACCAACAAAGGTTAACCAATCAAAATCATCATTAAATCATATTAAACCTCATATAGAATGATCATGTTAAACTTCGGGTTTTAGGACCATCCGCAGAATCCAAGCCAGGGAGGAATTTCAGAGAATTCTGGGCCAGACAGATTCCAGCAGAGTTAAGCAGAAAACACCAATTAGCAATTCAATCCGATCATTATTAATCAATATACAACATGTGAGATTTCAAAATAGCATAAATAAATCATAAAATGCATAGTCATCTATTAACACATCATGCTATTTCATATTCCTTCATATTCCATCAGATTCTGGGAAAATCTGCTAGGGACGGATTTTCGCGAAGGAGGAGACACTTGGAAAATTTTAGAAAAAATAGGGAACCAAGGATTTCAGGAAAATCTAGAGCTGACGGAAATCCGCGAATAAGGTAAAACTCCGAAAGTACGTGAATTCTAGGAAAACAAAGGAGATCAGGAAAATCGGCTAGAGACAAAAAATCCCGGACTGAGGACGAAACCTAAACTTCGATACTAAATCACGATTTCACACAGACAAATGGATCAATCATAAATTTTGAAAATCTAAACCTAAGACAAGTTTGGCATGGGCCTTTCATGGATTTTCTTAGAATTATAGGCCAATTCGAAAGCAGACTAAAGATAAATGGTGATGCCCTAAGTTAAACCCAACAAATCCGCCATTAACACACAGGCAAGCTTAGGATTTAGGTATTTCAACTGCTAAGTCTTTACTAGGGGGAAATCACGGTTCTCAAGCAAGATATCTCATAATGCAAGCAAATGAATAATCACATAAACTACTTGGAAGACCATAAATTAAACCATATCACGCAACCCTAGCATCAAACTCTTAAACATGCAGAAATTTGAACCCTAAATATATCGAAAACGCCAAAGCAATGCAAACTTTCATCAATCAAAAGTAAGGCAATCAAATACATACCATTTGATGCAGCAAAAATCAAATGAGGCAGCAGATACTAGTTTAATGGTGCCCAACGAAGATAACAACAACAATGTACAAGAAATCACCACTCAAATGAAACAATTCACCATCTCAGCGCCCTGAATCAAATTGAACACTTCCAAGAATACACTCCTCAGCTCAATCGATGACAAACAACAAAGCATAATGGAATAAAAGTCATCAGAGATCAATTAAATACATCACTTGCCAACGGTACAAACGACATTAAATGCAGTTGAAAAGATAGCCAGAAAAAACTAGGAACCCGACAACAGGACGGACTTCGGAAAAATCCAGCCCACGTGGAATTCTGCGAAGACAAAATCTTCGAACCACAGTGCTTAGCCGGGGTACGAACAGGATTTGGGAAAATCCAGCTAGGGTGGAAAGTCCCGAACTTCAGTGAAAACCCAAACTTACCTCAAAACTAAAGATCTTCAATGAATAACTTAGGGGAACCACTTAGGCAATCAAAATAAACATTTAAGCACATGCCAAAGTAAGATAAAACCTCAAAATGAAAGGGCCAAGACACCAAAAACCAAAGCAAAAGAGGGTCCTTTCTTTCAGCAGGGTGTGTGTGTGAAAAATGCACAACATATATCCAATGTCATGTACATGTATCGGGCCACTACTACAAAAAATGAGTGGCTATTGAATATATGTCTATACAGAAGGATCTACAAGTATGTATGAACATATATGTATCTCGCTACAAAAATGTACATAAAAAAAAAATGATGATAATGCCTGGATCACTACGGTGCATGGCTCTCAGAGCCTTTTGGCTCTGGTGGATTCTCGGGAAGCCACGAGAGGGGATGAATAGTGGTCATGGAGCGTGAATAGTACAAATGTGATGTGGACAATGCTACCTGAATCCCTCTGATCTCCCCCTACAAGGAAGATATCATCAGCTCTACCTATCGTAGCTGGTCCCTCAGCCATTGAACCTCTGTCAAGCTCACAACTGTCAGCTGCCCACTGAGGTCATCGAGATGGCTTTGAAGGGTGTCACGTTCCTATGCAATGACATCATCCCTCCTCACCATTGTATCTTGCTCCATGAGCGCTATTCGTATCTCCCCCAATAGTTCATCACACTGTCCCCATACACTCATTAGCTCTACCGTTAGCTGGATGATCTTTGTACCCCGCTCCTTATATGTAGTCTATAGGCATGCAATCGGCTTGAAGATGGGGGTATGACACCCTACAGACACCAATCGATATCCCTCAAGGACTGACCCCTAAATCTGTACAGCAGGGGTGACCTCTGATATGCACTAAGCTATAAGCCCAGTCCATCCTTGTGCATCCTTTGCAACCACAAGAAAAGGAAAAGATATCAGTATCACATGGCATGTATAAGATGCAAATATCATCAGACTAAAAGTACAAAACATAAAACAATAAACTAAGTATACCTAGATCCCCCAGCTACCATGTTGGGTTAGGGCAAGGCTCGGTGCTCGAACCTGCACCACCAGCCTTGATGGTCACTCCTGGTGTCACGAGTGATGCAACCATAGTAGAAGATAGTGGTGCTGAAGAGATAGGGGTTGCCAGTGGGGGATTTGATCTCCTCCATTGCCTCGGCCTCGGTGGTGCTGCCTCCTCCTTCTAGGGCACCTGCTCCTCCTCCTCCCCAGCCTACTACCGGTCTCTCCTCCTATCCTGCCTGGAGGGGCTGGTAAGTCCCCCTGTGGACTAGGGTCTCCTCTTGGAGCACCCTCACTAAACACAGGAGTTGGTTGATGCCTCTCCCACCACCGTGTGAAATTTGTGGCTACGCCAACATTATCTGCCATCGATAAGCGTGGAAGATCATGGTCAGGCCCATCATCATCATATGGTACTATATCTATGATACTCGAGAGAGGGTGGTCTCCGACCCTCATCGTGCTCCTGTGAGCCCTAGTATAGGTGGGCACATCTGGTGGTATAGTCTATAGTCGGCCATGTTGTTGCATGACCCAACTCCAGTAGTAGGGGATGATAATATAATCCCTACGCTCTATCAAAAAATGATTTCTCTGCAGCTTCCTCAAATACCTACTATCCTCCACCCACTTGAAAAAATTGATAGGGTCTCCATCAGACCCTATCTGTGGTGAGGGTATCAAACTGTAGCCACCAAAACTATAGATCTCTAGACCTCCACTGGCTCATCATGTCATACCAGTGGGCCATGGGGATTTGATATGGTCGTAGCTGGGGAAAACCGATTGACCGAGTGCACATGATGTGAGAAAAGGCCCACACCTACAAAAGTGTGCATGGTGTCAGAATGCGGTACTCATAATGGACGTACTAGCCTAGCTTCTGGTAGAGGTGCGCAAGCATGCTGTGCCCCCAGAAAAAGATGGTCCTATGCTCCACCATCTCTCTAATCATGTGGATGAGGCCCCCATGCAGGTGTGAGCCTCATCCATCAATTGTGATCTGAAAAGTGATGGTCATGACCATAACTGACGAATCAGCAGTGTTGTGGTCCTCGCATAGTCGTACCAGTGTGTGTAGATGTGGCCCATGCCGTCACCTCCGTCCGTCCTCCCCGTGTAGTAGCGGACGCCCTCTGCTCGCTCTCGTGCTAATCGTGTGTCATTTTGGGCCACTCGCCTTCTGCAGATGGGTATTTTGAGGATCCGATAGACGTCCTCAAGAGTGATGGTCATCTCCCCAACTGGTAGTTGCAAAGATGATGTAGTGGCGTCCCACCGCTCCATGAGGGTTGTAAGCATCCACTCATGATACCTCATCTCTGGCATGGTGAATACTTGCTAGAGGCTGACGCACTCCAAGAGTGTGACCTCGTCTACCGATAAGTGATCCCTCTGCTCACAGACCAGTTGGAATGCTCATCCTCTAGGATGCTCCCGAATCTCTGGGTACTCGAACAAAGAGTAATAAAAGTTTGAATCAGAACATTGACATTTTACATAAAAAATTGCAACAAATCATTAAGACTTATGTGTGATGCATAGACATCTTCACACAGCGCATATGTCCCCTTCCGCCATGGTCGCCTCAGAGACGACAACATGTTTCTGAGACGACAGCGCATAAGAGGGACGAAAATGCTAATACTGGAGTTTGTGACTTACCTGGTCCACCTCGTGACCCTCGATGATGTGTCAACGCAACTGCTCTAGCCTCGGCTCCTCATACTCTCTCCTGCTAGGAATTTTATTGACTTTTCTCTCACAAAAGTCAATAATTTTCTCGCGGTGAATACTGAAAATGACCCTTCTAGGGGCCCACCTAGGTATATATAGGCCCCCCAGGGCCCATTTTTCCTAGGCTTTGTGGCTTCCCGGTTTCTTCTAAATATGCCCCACAGAGCCGAGGGAAAACTCAGGAGGGGGCATAAGGTCATCTCTTGATCATATTTTCTTTCGAATTGATGACTTTTTTCTTGATCATTCCTCTCTTCGTGGTAGCTTTCTTCTAATCTTTCTAAACTGACCTAAAATTTGAGTTTTGCAGGATGGAACATTCAACAATTTCATGACTGTTCAAATGTTGTTTGTCGAGCTCGGATGCTAGGGGCATCTTCAGTACCGGTTAGCTCGGCTATGATAGCCACTATGTTCTCTCATTGTTGGCATGCAAATCTGTAAAATTTGAAAATTTGGGTGAAATTTTTCTTTTCTACTTTAGTGAGGCTGATTTTTTCAAAATCGAGCCCACTAAAGTGGGGGAAAAATGTAATATTGCAGAATTGCACCTAGGGGCAATTCCACATTTTTGCATCTTTTCCTAGCATTTATGAAACCCTAAGACATTACTGACAAAACCCCTTGGGTTGGAATTTCAAATTTCTAACTCTAGGAGGACAAGTGGCTGAGCAACAGAAACTTGACAAAGCGTTTTCCGAGAATATAGGCCTTGGACGATTGTGTGGTGTGCAGATGTTTGCACGGCGCACTAGCGTCCTATGCATTTCCCAAGTTCAAAACGTGGAATCTAGAAGGATAACCCCTATGACACATGTCCTGGCAGTTACATTATGAAATTAACAGCTCTTTGCTGCCCTTGCAAGCATAAAAATCTCTTTCTACCTCTCATTTGAAGGTTGGAAGATTGGAAGACAACACACTAGCTCTTATTATGTTCTTGCTGCAACTTTGAGACATATTTTCCTTTGATAGTCGTGCTCTCACAGGCGAAGTCATGCTAGATTGAGGTCCCCCTAGTAGCAATAGCTCTCAAGCAAGCACTCAACGGTGCATCTGTGTGCTCTGGAGAGGGCCTTGGCCCATGGGTAACACTCTCTCTTTCTCTCTTACTTTCCTTCCATACACATTTATCTACTTTTTCATGGTGCAGGTTCTACTCCTTGAGCAGGTATTGCTTTCACCACATGCTTATCGTGGTGTAGGTTCTACTCCTTGAGCGGGTATTTCTTTCACCACACGCTTTATTTACTCCTTTTGCAGTCCTTTCCAACTGGGTTGTCCATGGAGGTGGGAACACCAAAGCAGGGTATGACTAAGGTAGGCCCTTATACAACCACCCAACAACTTTCTCCTTGATCTTTTGTGTGCAGGTTATGAAAAGGAGCTTGGAGTGAAGATTCGAGTGTCTGAGAAAAGGGTAAGCTTTCTCCAAGTATCGTGATATTTCCTTCATTATTCAGTTCTCTGATTAATTAACAGTTCTGTTTAGATCACTCCTGATTCTATGAGTAGGATTACTTTTTGTCTATTGCGTTCCTGAGCTCTCTGTTGCTCAAGACGCCAACGCAAATTTCAAACGACAACGTGTCGTGTTGGTTTCCTATATTTGCACTGACGTCCTCTAGCTGAGAGCTCTCTCTTCTTGGAAAGGAAACTTCTGATCCGGCTCTCTAAGAACCTCTGACTTTTTCCTCCGAGAAATAATTGTGTTTTGGGTTCTTTATCATTTTTTCTATCCCGAGGTGTATAAGGTTAGTTCGTTCCCTGGTGATCTCTCGAGAAAGGAGAGACCTGTGTGCAAAAAATCCCTCTTATATCACAAAAGCATGCAAAGATGAACATTGGGTGGAAGCAATGAAAGAAGAACTATAGCAGATTGAGAATAATGATACATGGACTCTTGTTCCTAGACCTAAGGAAAAAAATGTAATTGGAACTAAATGGTTCTTTAAAAACAAATTGAATGAGCAAGGTGAAGTTTTTAGAAACAAAGCAAGACTGGTGTGTAAAGGATATTCTCAGATAGAAGGAATTGACTTTGAAGAAACTTTTTCCCCTGTTGCTAGGATTGAAGCTGTGAGACTATTTCTTGCTTATGTTGCTTACAAAAACTACAAGGTTTATCAGATGGATGTCAAGTCAACATTTCTAAATGGTGAATTGGAAGAAGAAGTGTATGTTGAGAAACTTGATGGATTTCAATTGACTGATCAGGGAGATATGGTTTGTTAGTTGAAGAAAGCACTGTATGGACTCAAGAAAGCCCCAAGAGCATGGTATGCTAGATTGGACAAGTATTTTTTGAAGCTTGTATTTAACAAAGGTAATGTTGATAGTAATTTGTATTTCAATATTGATCATGATAAATATTTGATTGTTGAAGTCTTTGTTGATGATATCAATTTTGGAGGAGATGATAGTCTGTGTATGAAGTTTTTTGATGAGACGCAGAGTGAATTTGAGATGTCTATGATTGGAGAGATTAAATTCTTTTTGGGATTGCAAATTACTCAATTAGATAAAGGGATCTTTATATCTCAGTCCAAGTATGTGAAAGAATTGCTAAAGAAGTTTGGTATGGAAGATTCAAAGCCAGTTGGTACACCTATGGTGACCGGATGTAAGTTGACACAAGATGATGATTCTTTGAAAGAAAATCAAACTAGATACAGATTAATGATTGGTGCATTGCTTTATTTGACTTAAACTAGACCTGATGTCATCAATTTCGTATGCATTGTTGCAAGATTTCAAGTTGATCCTAAGGAATCTCATGTGATAGTTGTGAAGGGGACAGTTGATTTTGGCCTATGGTATCCTAAAGATGATGATCTTACTTTGAGTTCCTTTACTGATGCTGATTGGAAAGGGGATGTGAATGACAGAAAAAGTACTAGTGGTGGTGCATTTTTTTTGGGAAAGAAGCTGATTTCATGGTTAAGTAAGAAGCAGAATGTCATTTCTTTATCTACTGCAAAGGAAAAATACATTGTTGCTGCTAACAATTGTACTTAAGTATTGTGGATGAAGCAAATGTTGAAAGGTATCAGAGTTGTGTATGATGAACTTGTTGCTATATTCTGTGATAATTCAAGTGCAATTAACATTTCTAAGAATCTGGTGCTACATTCAAAGACCAAGCATATATCTATCAAGTTTCACTTTTTGAGAGAGAAGGTGAGTGAAAAGGAAGTCATATTGGATTATGTTCCTACTAAGGAATAGATTGCAGATATCTTTACCAAGTCGTTGGCTAAGGATACTTTTGAGTAACTCAGAGGGAATCTAGGTGTGATTACCCCTCCTAATAAAAACTAAGATGCATTGACTTGCATCAGTCTATGCATTTCACGGTCATATCTTGATCTGGATTGATGTTGTGGTGGCTGCTACTCAGGGGGAGTAGTCAAATTTTCATATATTTGGTTCAGAGCTTGTGTGTATCTTTGTAATTGATGTCAAATGGGGAGAAGAGTCATGTGAAAAACTTTGTGGGGAGAAGAGTCATGTGAAAGAGTTGAGGAGAAAAGAGTCAGAATCTAAGGGGGAGAAAGTGCTAAGAGATAGTTGCATTAATGATGTTTTTCATAACATGTGTTGCCATCAATGCCAAAGGGGGAGATTGTTGGATTTTTCTGATATGTGGTTTTCATTGATGTCAACACTATTGGCATTAATTTCTTAAAGGTTGCATATGTCAGGATATTGAGAAAATTGTAATGGAATATGTTGCAGGTTGTTAGTGATGTAGTGAAGTTTAGTCTGTTGGTTAGCTTAGTACATTGATGATCAGAGGTTGTGGATTAAAGGGTTTTTTTTTTAGTATATCTAGTTTATCCATGTTAAGTTTCAGAGATCCACATGAAGATTTGATCGAGTTATGAGCAGTTGTGTTCTGATAGTCATTTTGTTGCTTCAATTGGTGTTCCTGAATGAAGATGATGTGATTCTAGTAATTTCAGTTGTTGTGGATGCTTCTCTAGTGATTCATGATTTTTGTGGATGTTTCTAGATCATTCTCTATCTATGTTGCACATCTGCATTGATCGTTTTGCTCGCGATTGGTTATTTTCTCTTGTGTGTTCATGTTTTTCATGTTCATGGCCGACAAGGTGATGGTAGCTTGTTGTGGATTTTCATGGAATATTTTTTGAAGGTGTTTCATGTTTGAGGATTTTGTTTTGGGTCTTCATTATGTTGTGGTTGACATTGGTCAATTCGCATTGAAAATTATTTATTGTTTTGGGTTGACAGTTTGCATATGTTTTATTATTTTGTTGAAGCCCACATGTTGCCATATAATCTCTTGTTGCAGATATATATAAGCGATTGTTTATTCCATTTGAAGGGATGCACGTGTGTGAGATGTGTGAATAATGTCCTAATCATTCGAAGGAAGAAGAAAAGTGTGAAGAAGTGTTCATGTGCTTAACCAGAACTATAATCAGGCATTAGCATATGCTATTTTCTCAGTTCAAAATCCTGCAGGTGTAATCTGAATGTTTTTGTAAGATAGTGTGTCTTCATTTGGGCAGTAAGCCTTGTTGTATTTGAGCAGTGAGCTCTAGGCAGTGTGCTTGAATGCATGTGCATTCCCCATTTATTCTTCTTTATACTTTTAACAGGGTATAATCTTGTGGACTGACCTCCACCATGGTTTTTCCCCTAACAGGGTTTCCACATAAAAAAATCTTAGTGTTATGTGTGTTTCTGATGTGTTGATGATTTATGATTTCATGGTTATTAATTAGATCTGAGAATAAGGTTAATAAGTTTAAATTTTTGTAACAATTGATTCACCCCCCCTCTCAGTTGTCTGCCCTTGTGTTGCCAATAGGAGGCGTGGTCTAGTAAAAATCCTTTGATGGGACATCTCAGAGTATTTGGTTGTGAAGCTTACACTCATGTTCTGATTGAGAAAATTTCTAAGCTGCAGAACAAAGTTGTTAAGTGTATCTTTATCGGCTATGGTGTTAGTGTGAAGGGATAAAAGCTTTGGGATCCAAAATCTCAAAAATTTCTCTACAGAAGAAGTGTGATCTCCAGAGAGATGAAACCTTCCTCTATTGAGCTGCAACCAAAGAAAGAGGAGAAAGAAAAGGAGGTGGTTCAAATTCCACCTAAACTGAAGAAACAAGAACCAAGTACTCCTGTTGGACCTAATGATGAGGAGAACTCAAGTAGCTCTAAAATTTCTAAAGAAGAAGGAGAACCTCAACCTTAGCCTTTGAGGAGGTCTACACGAGTTAAGAAACAACCAAAAAGGTTAGGATATTCATTATTGGATTCTAGTTGCATATTTTCCTTTATTACTAATACTGATGAGCCTAGCATGGTTAGAGAGGCAATGGGTATGAATGATTCAGATTCATGGATGCAAGCCATGGATGAGGAGATGGCTTCATTAAAAAAGAACAAGACTTGGGATTTGGTACCTTTGCCTACTGGACGTAAACCTGTTGGTTGTAAATGGATTTTCAAGAAAAAGTGTGGTCCTAATGGTAGTGTTGAGAAGTATAAGGCACGGTTGGTCGCTAAGGGGTTTTCCCAGGTGGAGGGAATTGATTATGGGGAGATTTTCTCTCTTGTAGCAAAGTTGAAATCTATCCGGATTTTGTTGTCACTTGTAGCTACATATGAATTAGAAGTGGAACAGATGGATGTGAAGACAATGTTCCTTCATCGTGATTTGGAGGAAGAGATTTATATGTCATAGCCAAAGCACTTCATTGAAAAAGGTAAAAAAAAAATTGGTTTGAAAACTAAAGAAGTCTCTTTATAGTTTGAAATAGTCTCCTAGAATGTGGTATCAAAAACTCGATACTTATGTGTTGTCATTAGGATTTCAAAGATCTAAATTAGACCATTGTGTATACTTTAAAACTAATAATGGTCACATTCTCACAATTGTTCTATATGTAGATGATATGTTGTATATTGGGAATGGAAAAATTATGATTTCAGATTTGAAGTTTCAGTTGTCAGCACAGTTTGAGATGAAAGACCTAGGTGCAGCTAGGTACATTCTAGGAATGGAAATCATGAGAGAAAGAGCTAATAAAAATATTTGGTTAAACCAGAGAAAGTATGTGAACTCCATTTTGGAGAGATTCAACATGGTAGATTGTAGACAATTAGTTGTTCATGTGATGCAAGGAACAAAGATTTCTATGAATGATTTCCAAAATGTCCTATTGAGATGGAGGACATGACCAGAGTACCATATGCAAGTGTAGTTGGCAGTTTGATGTATGCGATGGTGTGTATGAGACCAGACATTTCCCAAGCAATGGGAGTCCTTAGTCGTTTCATGGCTAATCTTGGATGAGTGCATTGGGATGTTGTTATGAGAGTGTTTAGATATTTATAGGGTACTTCCAAGTATGCCTTGTGTTTTCATGGTTATCCTAATAGACCTTAGCATTCTGTGAGCATTTGAGGATATGTTGATTGTGCAAGTGGCATTGACAGTAGAAGATCGACCATTGGTTATGTGTTTATGATGTTTGGTGGTGCTATCAGTTGGACGAGTAAGCGGTAGGATGTAGTCACTTTGTCCATGACAAAGGTAGAGTATATGGCAGCTACTCATGCTTGTAAGGAAGCTATTTGGCTTAAAATATTGTATTTTGATATTGGTTTAGATGTAGGATAGATCATTGTTTGTTGTGACAGCCAAAGTGCAATTTTTCTAGCAAAGAATCCTACCTTCCATGCTAGAACAAAGCACATTGATGTACATTATCATTTTTTCCGTGATATGGTAGAAGATGGAAAGGTGAACCTGGAGAAGTTTGACACTTTGGTGAATGTTGCAGATGCACTAACAAAGCCATTTAGCACAAAGAAGTTTAGATGGTGTTTCGATTCCATGGGCCTTGGGGCCCTGAGCAGATGATTCTGTATGACTCTTGGTAGGTCTTCGATGAGGAATAATGTTGGGATTAAGGTATCTCAATCTTAGAGTCCTAACACTGATTTAATTGTTGTAATTTATGTATTTATTTATATTATTTAATCGCCTATGGTTTCATGTCACTAATTGGGACCCACCGGTTGGGTGGCATCCCCATTGGTGGTGACTGGATGACACATCATCATCCCAAGTGGAAATAGGCATCCCATTTTAGAATCTATGACATATGATAGATTCTATGACATATCATAAGGCATATTTGAATGCATGGAGAAAGGTGGCACCCAAAATGGGTTATGACAAGATGTAAGAGAATCAACTTTTTTAGTCAATTATCACAGATTCTCTTACAATTGTAAGTGTTGTCAGCTATGATAGATTCTATGATAGTTGTAAGTGTTTTCAGCTATGAAAGATTCTATGACAGCTGTAAGATGTGCAAGGCATCTGCCATAAGCTATTTTTAGCATATTCTAGGTGCCCAAGCTTGGAAGAAGACTGTTTGCATGTTTTAGACTTGGAAGGGGTGTAAGGGAATATTGAACATGTTTCCAAATACATGTGTAAGGTGTTGAATATTGTGCCTTTTGTATTTGTACACCCCTCACCTTCTAGATGCTTCTTGAAGCTTGTATCACTCTATTTATTGAGTGCCTTGAGTTGTAGAATGTATAGTTTGTTTGCAGGTAACAAAGTGCTACCAAAATCACTCCAGGACAGGTGTTCATGTTGAAGCACTTGTTGAAGAAGCTTTGTACTTGGTGATATCTTGTATTCATTATTTGAAGTAATATAGAAAGTACTATACTTTTGGAGGGTGAGGTTTTTTACCCGAAAGGGTTTTCCCCATGTATATCTATTGTTATTGCATTTGTGTACTTGTTGTCCTATTTTCATTATTCTCTGTGTATCTCATATTATAACAGTATAATGTGTTAAAATGAAATTTTTGTAACTCTCCCTTTCTTAGATTAGTGTAGGAAGCTATTTTCGCTCACCCGACTTCCTTTTAGACCTATCCTCTTCATGTAGTCACATTGTGTTTGGGGATTTTTCCTAGTATGGTCATGACATTGATATTTCGATTGACTTGGCAGATGGTTCCTAGAACTTCATTGTAGGTGAAGTTGGATTTTTGGTAATCTTTCTCCTTACCTTTATCATTTCCCCTAGAATAATTGGGGAGGGAATCCTTGTATATTACCATGTCTCTATTATCAAAGGGCCTAGGACAATGTTCAATGTTGACCTCTCCTTTTTCTATTAAGTCTTGTACGATGTTCTTAAGTCTCATACAATTATTTGTTGTATGACCTTTGATCTTGTGGAATTAACACTGATCATTCTCATTGTACCAAGGGGGTTTGAAGTTTGGATCATCATGAGTTGTTTTATTAGGATTGGGAAGCTTGATAAGGTTCTTTTGGATGAGTTCATGCATAACTAGATTGTTGTCATTTTTTATGTCACCATAAGATGTTGTTGGAAAATTGGTTGTCATTAATGTCAAAAGTGTCATTGATGTCAAAGGAGAGATTAGAGGTGAGATTGATCTAGTTCTAGAATAATTGGTGAAGTTTGATGAAGAAAGTATGTTTTGCAATTGTTACAAAGCTACTTAAAAAGTTGCAATATTGTCATGAAATATTCATATGTTGTTGCAAAAGTCACTTTCAGAGGTTTACGGAGGAATCTAACTATATATTCAACATGGTTTTTTTGAGAGGAGTCAATTGGTTTGGTACGAATGATCATAAGGGGTCAAATATGCTTAGGAATGCTTCATTTATGCTCTTGGTATGATTTAGGGTTTATAGTTAAACCCTAAAGTTTGCAGTCATGATGAATAAGAAAAGTTTATATTTTTGTGTTGATTGGTAGTTGGTTGTCACAGGCACATAATTTATAACTTATCTTTGTAAAATAATTCGGTGACTGGCCCTCTTTCCTTGTGCTATGATTTTTTCTAGTGAAGACTCCATCACTGTTTCCCTTCACATCGTTGTTTGCATTCTCATAACCAAAGATTTAACTACGATGTGTGGTGTTCCCGAATGAAGATCCAATGGGGAGCACTAGAGTGTGAGGATTTAACAACTATTTAATTTGTTTTGTGCATAACAATTTGTAGTTGCATCATACAAGGCTATCAATGATAAGTGATGAAGTTTGATCAATGGCTACAATCAACTTGGTCGATCAGACGATGCCTGCCAGCATGCAACATGTATGGTGGGTCCCCATATAGCCTTGTGGGATAGTGGGCTAGTGATATGTATCAGGTGGGACTAGTATGGTGACACACTCTACTAGTGGATTATGACATCAAGGAGGATGCATGGCAGGATATCACGTCATCATCATTTCACATCGCTATTGTGAAATGAAAAGAGTTGAGCTTCTTGCGATGGGCAATGGTCGGAGATCAATGGTCTAGATTTAGAAATGAAGATTTGACAGTCATCACGGGAGTTCAATGCATCATGGTTATGCTCCAAAGGTTGAGGTCCTTTGTGCAATGGTCTTGTGTGCCCCGATGAGAGCATCAATGGTTCAAATTTGAAGGTAGATCTAATGGTCATTGTGAAGGTTCTTCACATCACGGTTTGGAAACATAAAGCATGGGGCCTTTTCACAATGAGTGACAAAGGTATGTACTAAAGGAATATTCATAGGATAGGTGGCGAATAACTATTGCATTGCATGGACTTAGTTCATCACAATTATGTTCCTTGACTTGTTGATGGAAGGAGTGATGTATGAAGACCATGCGATAGCCATTGATCATGATTCTCATGCAATCAATGGCCATATTTTAAAGTTTCATTGGTAAACGAATCTCGTCTGCTCATCCTTGATCCAATGGTCGGGATTCAAAATACAAAGGTTGATTGCTCTAGTTCACAGTAAAATTATAGAAGTAATGTCTTAGCAACTTTCATAGCTACTAGATCAAATTTGATCAATTATGGATCAAATTTTCATGCTTTTTCAATGTTGTATTAATTGTTGGATTTCGCCATTACTCCTTGATATACTGTAGACATCATATTCTCTCGTCAGAGTATGTTGGTTTGATATTTTACTATAGATTTCGTTGGTGCTCATCCCTACATTCATGTGAGTCATCATTTTGGGGCTTGTTCGAGGGCTTGTTCGAGACATTAGGAGCCTTTATGGCTAGTTATGTTGCTCTATAATGGGAGCAATTTGGATCATTTTAAATTTGATCAGATTCATCTTCTTGCAAACCCTAGTTAGGTTAGGGTTACATTTTTTAATCCAATCCTGATTTATGCCTGAACTATAAAGGAAAAAAATTGTATCTTTTTAAGGGGTTCTTCCTCTGCTCCTTTGGGATTTTTCTGACACTGCAATTTTTTGCATTCTACCATTGTAAGGATGACATCTAAGCTTTATGTCAATAAAGTTTAACTATTATCACTGTAATCTCTTGCATATTTGAGTAAAATATATTTATCTTCATGTATGAGCATGTGTTTTATCCATTTTATTGATATATTATGTTGTTCTGAAGTAGGAAGAAACAAACTCTATCTTGGTGCATCACGTTCTTTTTTATTTCATGTCTCCTTCTATCTCTTTTCTCTGTGATCTATTTCTAGAGTAAGATAACAATAGGAATTTCATGTGTTGGGTTAGACCAACACATTTGCACTTAGTTTAGAGGACGAAGTCGGCCTTCTCTAGAGACTTGACCTCAATTTATAGGGTCCCACACCTTGAGGTCATTTCCATTGTGTCATTAGAACACTGAACTCTTGTTTAGTATAGTGCGGTTTTATGTGACATCTTCAATGTATCTTTCCTTTTGAGGCATATCTCAAACACCATGGTGATTCCATTCAAAATCTATTGGTTCAAGTAGCCCAATTTTACTTCATTATGTTGAGGAGTTGGTGTTCTTCAACATTTCAGCCTTTGTAGGTAGTCCTATGAGCACCTGGCGACTCTGCAATATACATCTTTGGGTGACTCTTTTGGTATGTACCCAAAATCTTTGGTTGGGCAGTCCTCTACTTTCCTTTCAAAATTTCAAAGTGTTTCCTATCATTCCTATGCATAAAAATGTCAAATTTTAATGGAAACTATATGCACACTCCCCCCTACCATGATAATACCAACTTTGCACCTCCCAATCAGCAATATCAGGCTGGTTATGCCTCCCATTTCACTTCACATAACCATGCTATTGTGTGTTCTTGACCTTCTCAAAATGCTTACCATCCACCCTCCCCTACTCAATCTTCTTGGACACCTATATATCCCTATCAACAACCCCAAGAAACTCATCATTTTGAAAACCAGCCTTGTTTCTCTCCTAGTCAACCCTAGAGTTTTGATAATTTAAGTGCAAGTGAAATTACAAGCGTTTCTTGATTTCAATAGAAAATTAGATGAGATTCACAGAAAAAAAGAGTTTGACCTACAAAAGGAGTGGGAAAATCAAGCCTATCAGGGGCAGCAAGGTTATTTCCCATAGTGAGATGAGTTTTCTTATCAAGCTCACTATTCTCAGCAACAAAATATGGAAGCTCAGTGGAGGTATGAGCAATATTTGGAGGCACAAAGAAGGAAACAACAAGAGGAGTGTACAACCAAACATGTTGCTACTAGGAAAGAGAAACTCAGACTTGCCCTTACTCTAGCACAAATTCTCGAGACTTAGGCAACCCCTTGTGTTCCTAGTTTCAAACAAACACCTCCATCAGTTCCAAAACAATCTGCTAAGGAGGAGGTAAGAAAGCATAAATTTGTAAGTTTCAAGAACCCTAATAACCCTCTTGAAACTTCTATTATCCCTCCTTTTATTTCAAAACAACCTATTGTGCAAGAGGTTTGCAAGCAAAAAGATTTTAGTTTCAAGAATCCTAATTAGCCCCTTGAAACTCCAATACAACCTCTTGTGCCATTAAGTAAATCTCTTATGTTGGAGATCCAAAAGTTTTGAGAGCCTCTATTCCTCACAAGAACCCATCCTTGAGGAGGTTCAATCTTTTACTCCTATTGAGCAGCCCCTTCCAGAGCTTCAACAAGAATTTCAATGCCTTTTTGACCATTTTGCTCCCTCTTTTCCTATTTCACTCTTTAAGGGTGGACCTATTGTATGGGATCCTAATTGGTTAGAAGAATAGGAGCAGTTTCAGGCTAGGAGTGAAGAGGTCGCTATTGAGGAGCCTTAATGTGCTCTAGAAAATGAGTGTCTTGGTTAGTTGCAAGAAAAAATTGAAGATGAAACAGTGTTGCAGCAACAAGACACTAAAAAGGTAGAAAAAATGATATAGTAGAGGAATCAGTCCTCTCATTTGATGTCCTCCCTAGTTTTATTGAAGATGAGGAGGATAGATCACATATACCTACATCAGCTGAAGCCTCTAAGCAACTTGGTCCTGGCTTGATGGATGAAGGAAATTCCACGGTTTTGGAGCAGCAACAACAACAAACATGTTTAGCCCCTACTATAGTGGAGGAGACTCCCTTATCTAATGAGGTTTGTAGTTCTGAGTTGGAGGACCTCTTTTGGGATGATTTAGAAGCTTTTTTTTAAAGCTTGGATGTCAATCTTTTCCCCACAAAAGACGAGCTTTGTGGGAAGCAACATAGAAGTGAGGAAATAAAAGAGGATGTAGCAACCATTACATGCCAAGAGTTTATTTCTATTACAGCTAGTTGCTAAGAAGAAGTCAAAATAGAGAGGCAACTTGAAGAATTTAGTTCTTCACCCAAAGTGTTTCACAAATTTGAGGTTTGTGTTGATGAAGTGTGCATCAATACAAGTATTTCAGTTAATACTAAGAAACCACACATTTTTTTGGAGAGTGATGCTCCTGTTGCTCAATTTGATGGTATGCCTAAGCTTCAAAGCTTTGCATTTGAGGTGCATAAAGAAGAGATTCCTTGTGCAGATCAAAATATAGGTTTGGCTTATTTTGAATCACCATGTGAGTTGGAAACTTCCTCTTTTGGTTTCAATTTATGCAATGAGGAGGTTAGCGGTGATGGCATTGGCCTATCCTTTTGTGAGGGGAGTTCTCTTCCCTCTACAAAAGTTTTTTTCTTGGATGCTAACCTATCTTTAGAAATTTTCACCCCTACTGTTGTATGTTCATCTAAGGCACCAGTGTCAGATGAATTTGACACTTGCACCATATGGTTCCCCTACAATGGAAAAGTTTATAGTGAAGTGATCCTTCGCCTTGTAGGAATTTTGTGCAGTTCCATGCATGTTGGAAACAATTTTCAATGGTTACAGATGGGTGAGGTCTACAACTGTGATTTGAGGGAGATCATCTCCTTCAAAAGGTTCATCTTTGATAGAGGAAAATTTTCATTTTTTCTTTCTGATTAGTTTAATGTACATATTAGCTTAATTGTTTCTTTTTCATGAAGTTCTCTTTGCACACCCTGCATTCTCCTTAAGGGATGTATGTTCTGGTTTCTTGCTTTTCTCCAACTGCAGGCTTGCACATGTTTTTTTTGCTTTGAGGAGACCTAGCTACTGCAAGTGTTTCATGACTTTGTTCCCAAAGGACTGATAAGGCCCCTTGGATTCTATGATTAGTAGGAAATCATCCCATAAAATTCACCAAAATGTTGTCATTTTTTATGTCACCATCAGATGTTGTTGGTAAATTGATTGGCATTAATGTCAAAAGTGTCATTGATGTCAAAGGAGAGATCAGAGGTGAGATGAATCTAGTTCCAAAAGAATTGGTGAAGTTTGATGAAGAAAGGGGAATGTTTTGCAATTATTGCAAAGCTACTCAAAAAGTTTCAATATTGTCATGTAATATTGCTATGTTGTTACAGAAGTCACTTTAAGAGGTTTGCAGAGGAATCTAACTGCACATTGAGCATGGGATTTTTGAGAGGAATTGATTGGTCTAGTTCACATGATTAGAAGAGGTCAAATATGCTCAGGAATGCTTTATTTATGCTCTCGATATGATATAGGGTTTACAATTAAACCCTACGGTTTGCAGTCATGGAGGATAATCAAATTTTATATTTGTGTTGAATAGTAGTCAACTATCACAGGTAACATAAGCTATAATTAAAATCCTTCGGTTATTGGCCGGCCCTCTTTCCTTGTGCTATAGGTTTGTCCGGTGAAGACTTCATCAATGTTTCCCTTCACATCATTGTTTGCATTATTGTAACCAAATCCTTAAACACAATGTGTGGTGTGCCCGCAATGAAGATCCAATGGTGCACACTAGAGTTTAAGGATCCAATGGCTATTACATATTTTATGTGCATTGCAATTTATATTTGCATCGACCTAGGCTATCAGTGATATGTGATGAAGTTTGATCAACAACTACAATCAACTTGGTAGATTAGATGATGCCCGCCAGTCCATGACATGTATTGTGGGTTCCCTTCTAGCCTTGTGGGATAGCAGGCTAATGAGATATGTCAGGTGGGACCAGTATGGTGATAGAATTTACTAGTGGATTGCGACATCAAGGAGGACGTGTGGTAGGATATCGTGTCATCATTTCACATCACTATTGTGAAATGAAAAGAGTTGAGCTTCCTGCGACATGCGATGGTTGGAGATCAATGATCTAGATTTAAAAATGAAGATTTGACAATCATTGTGGGATTTCAATGCATCGTGTTTATGTTCCAAAGGTTGAGGTCCTTTGTGTGATGGTCTTGTATACTGCGATGAGAGCATCAACGGTTTGGATTTGAAGGTAAGGATCCAATGGTCATCGTGAAGGTTCTTCACATCACGATTTGGAAACAAAAAGCATGGGGCCTTTCCGCGATGAGCAAGGAAGGTATGTACTAAGGGAATATTCAGAGGCTAGGTGGTGAATAACTATTGCATCGCATGGACTTAGTTCATCATGATTATGTTCCATGACTTGTTGATGGAAGGCATGATGTATCAAGACCACATGATAGATGTTGATCATTATTCTCGTGTGATCAACATCCATGTTTTAAAGTTTCATTGGGGAATGAATCTCAGCTACTCATGCTTGATCCAATTGTCAGGATTCAAACTACAATGGTCAATTGCTCTAGTTCATGGTAAAATTGCAGAAGTAATGTCTCAACGAATTTCCCAGCTACCAGATCAAATTTGATCGATTATAGATTGATTTTTCATGCTTTTTCAATGTTGTATTAATTGTTGGACATCACCATTACTCCTTGATGTGCCACATATGCCATATTCTCTTGTCAGAGTATGTTGGTATGATATTTTACTATGTATTTTTTTGGTGCCCATCCCTACATTCACGTGATTCATCATTTTGGGGCTTGTTCGATACGTCAGGAGTCTTTATTACTAGTTAAGTTTCTCTTAATGGGAGCAATTCGAATCATTTTTAATTTGATCGAATTCATCTTCCTGCAAACCCTAGTTAGGTTAGGGTTAGGGTTTTGAATTCAATCTTGAGTTATGCCTGAACTATAAAGGAAAAAGTTGTATCTTTTTGAAGGGGTTCTTCCTCTGGCTCTTCTGGGATTTTTCTATTGTAGACACTGCAATTTCTTGCATTATACCATTGTAAGGATTACTTCTAAGCTTTATGTCAATAAAATTCAACTATTATCACTGTAATCTCTTTCATGTTTCAATAAAATCTATTTACCTTCATGTATGAGCATGTGTTTTAGTCATTTCAGTGATATATTATGCTATTCTGAAGCAGGAAGAAATAAACTCTATCTTGGTGCATCACCTTCTTTTTTTATTTCATGTCTCCTTATATCTCTTTTCTCTGTGATTTGTTAGAGTAGGATAGCAATAGGACTTTCATGTGCTGGGTTAGACCAACACATTTGCACTTAGTTTAGAGGAGGAAGCCTGCCTTCTCTAGAGACTTGACCTCAATTTTCAAGGTCCCACACCTTGAATTCATTTCCATTGTGTCATTAAAAAAATAAAATCTTGTTTAGTAGGGTGCACTTTTATCTGACAACAACCACCTCAATAGTTTCTCCCAATGCAATAATTTTTCTCCTAGTTTGATTATTCTGCATCAGCGGCCCTCTTTGAATATCCTATCCTTGATTTTGTTTTTGGGTAGTTTGTTGATTGTTTGGAGGATATGTAAGTTGGTTGTTTTGAGGGTAGTTTGCTTGAGCTTCTTGGACATTATTTTGTGGATTGCTAGGATTTTGTACATTTCATACAGTTTTTTCATCTACCACTCCATCATTGGTAATATTTTTATTCTTTTCCCATATTTTTGGTTTGTCATTAGAACTTGAAGCTTGTTCTTTGTTGGTATATAGTTTAATGACTCCCCTTGCTATGAGAGCTCTTTCGATGAGTAAACACTTTTTAATGGTTTCTTCAAAATTACTAGGGCACAACATGGTGAGTTGGTAGGTAATGTCTGCTTGTATGTTAGAGACAAATATGTCTATGAGATGTTTCTCAGGAATGAGCAATTTAAATTTGGTAGATTTATGTCTCCATCTCTGTAGATATGAAGAAAATGACCCCCTTGGATTTGTTTAATTTTGTACAAATCGAGGATCATTATATCTTGCTCTATGTTGTATGAGAAATGATTGAAAAAATTGTCTGACAACTCATCAAATGTTTTAATACCAAGCGGTAGATGAGAGAACCACTCAATAGTGGCCTCACCGAGACTTCATGGGAAAAGCCTCATTAAATAGGTATGATCAAGTGCTATACATCCATGCAAGCTACTGAGAATTCTCACACGTTCTCTATTAGATCTCCTATTCCCATGTATTTGTCAAATTTTTGTATTTAAAGTTTTTGGGGAAAGGTATCATAGATAAGGACCAATCAAAAGGATGTGGACATATGTCTTGTAGAGTATAGCTCTTCTTTGGCTTTGCAATTTGGATGTCTGATATTCTTTGGTTGAGATTTTGTATTTTTAAGGTTACATCGTCACTTGGTACATTTGTTTGATAAGGAGAGACATTGTAACCTTGTTACCCCATAATGTTGTGTGCATTGTATTATGGGTTTTTTTATATATGATGACCCTTGGGACATGTTGTGGGTGTAGGGTGATGGATGGGGTCCTTGAGGAAAAATGTGGGAATGTTATGTATTGATGGTATGATGATGTTGTTGTTGAGGTACATTGTGTTGTTGTTGAGGTATGTTATGTTGTTGTTGAGGTATGTTGTGTTGTTGTTGAGGGATGTTGTGTTGTTGTTGAGGTACACTATGTTGTTGTTGAGGTACATTGTTTTGTTGTTGAGGTATGTAGGTTTGATATTGTGACAAAGGTTGTGTACCAATATTGTGTTGTGGAGAATTAGGTGCTTGATTTTGTAGGTGTGTGTTTTTTTGTGGTTGAATATACGTTGGATGTTTTGTATTGGAATTTGGTGGTGCTAAAACATATGTTTGATGCTGAGGGTATCAGGTAGATGATGATCCATATTGATTTTCCATGTTAGGATCATAGTATTGTTACTAAGGCATGTATTGAGTTTGGTTTTGAACATTTCCTTGGTACATGCTCTGATCTTGTGGTGGTTGTTGATACATGTAAGGTCCTTGAGGTGGGTTTTCAACATGTAGTTGTGGTTGTAAAGGGTTGTTGCTTTGTTGGTTCACTACATGTTGTTGTGGTTGTCTTGGTGGAAGGTTTTCCATGTTTTGTATATTAGTATTGGGACCTTGTTGTTGGTTATTCCAAGATGTCTCATATATGTTGGGTCCCATTGTGTTAACATTCCATTGTGGCATGTTTTGATTTGTGAAAAGGTTTGGATTCTCAAGTATGTTGAGCTACCACCACCTGTTCAATTTGTGATGGATGTCTATACAATGGATTCTCCACATTTTGGGGAAAAGATTGGTCATTGATATGTGTGTTTGAGAATAATGGTGGTATCTTGGGATCTACCATTGCTTTGGGTATTTATCTTACCACTGATTGGTCTCCCAAAGGAATGAGGTTGGGATCCTTAAGAATTTCCATGTTAAATTCTATGGACAACTTGGCCCCACTTTGTGCTAGCTTGAGGAAATATGTGTTAGGATCCTTCCAAATCATTTTGTCCATAAGTTTCTATATTTTTGGATCTTGGGAGTGCTCTAAAAGTACTTCATCAATGATTTCCTTGTCACTACCATACTCCTCTACTATCATATCTATAGGATTAGGAGGTTGATCTTGTTTCTTAGCAAATCTATCTTGATGTTTAAGGTGCATGTCTGCATCACTAGGTGGTTGACTCATTTGTGCTTTAAATGTTGGTTGTTCTTTGGGAGTTGAGTATGTCCTATGATCGTAACCCCATGGTTGAGTTTCCTCATTGGTGGTGTTGGTGTTTGGTACAATAGAGCTACTTTTATTGACTTTCATCTTCTTTTTGTGTTGTGATCTCGTTGTAGTCATAAACGAACTCAAGAGACCTTGGTAATTTTGAGATAAAAACTTATAGAAATGGAATGACGTTGTGTTTTGAGATTTGGTTTGATAAAATTACATATGAAGGGGATGTGTGTATACCTTTTGGAGAAAATTTGTTGGTTGTTTGTTATGGATTGATGTTGTGATATGTGAACAATCAAGCTTGATGTTGAATGGTAATATTTTACTACTCAACCCTATGATAAGGAGATGAGCCAACTTTGGGTGGTATTCAATGAATGACACTACGATGTTTGATGTTTGATGTTTTGATTTGACACTAGTTTAGAACACAATAGTTCAGAAGACTCAAATCAATGTTTTGTTATTATTTAGAGGATATGGTGTTTTCTTTACTTGAACTAGCTATGAGGTTGCAAGTAAAGGTTTCTCTAAAACCACTAGCAAGATAATGGTTTGATTTTTTGGGTTCAATACATGTCCAATACTAGGTTGATGTTTGATTGTTGATTTGGTGATGTTGAAGGATGTTGATAAGCTATGGTGAAAATGTTGTGTCCAAAAGATGGTAATTACAAACCCTATGTAAACCAAGTCCAAAGTGAAGGATAGTGATGTTGGATTTTGATTGTTAGGTCCAATAATGTTCTCTAATAACTAAATGAAGTTTTAGGCCAATGTTTGAAAATTAGTTGTTTGAAAAATTTGAGGCAAGCTTGTAAGTAGGATGATAGCGACAGGATTTTAGAACAATAGTAGCAGGATTTTAGAATGATAAGGGTTTTATTTTAAGAAAATTGTGGCAATTTTTTTAAAAGTGACTCTGTTTTGACAGTGACTGTCATGCAACAGTGATATAAATAGGAATCAACTAAATAATAGTGAGCATAATTTAGGTTGATTGTAGTAATGTTTTGAGATAGTAGTGGTAAAACTACACAATAGCAAATCTATTTCAACAATTTTCAATTTTTTGATGGAATTTTATTTGATAAGTATGCAAGTGTTGGGAATTTGTTTGGTATGATGATAATAGGAAAAATAAACCCAATTTAAATTGTAATAACACATATAAAACATTTCAAGCAATTTTATCCCTAAAGTCAAAGCTAGTGGTAACACTTTCAGGCCCATAACTTGGAAGCTCCTTCAACTCAAGGGTAGGGACACCAAAATGGATGTATACACTTAATTATTTGTGAAATATAGGGGCCTCCTGGCATGGAAGGATAACCCAAATCACCCTTTCCCTAGAAAGCTACAAGTAGCTTATGCTAAGTCGAGGATTTTTGTCTCGGCTCAAGGGAGTTCATATGGTGAGTAAAAAGCTTTAGGGTACGTTATGAATCCCTTGCACTAAAAATGTTGCCAATACATGGTCAATCCATAAGGTGGGAAACTACTATAAGGTTTTTAGTTGTTCGAGGAATGTAGCACCTTGTGAGCATCCAAAAAGCTACTTAAGGCTTTAACAACTCCTACTAGGGGACTAATTATACCTCACATGAATGTGGATACCTCCCCTTTTTGAATGGAATTGTCAGAAAGGTACTTGCAAATTAGATCACAACTTTAGCCTTAATCAATTTATATAGTGGCCCAAGGGAAAAACCGCTTTGGGTCGCCTTGAGTTCTCCAACGTAGCATGTATCTCAAGCAAGACCCGATCTAAAGGTAATGATGTAAAAAAAAAGATGCAAAGAGCCCAAAGTGTTTCTCATCACCCAAGATCATCCAAAGACATAGGGGGAGAGGATACACACTTGGCTTTCCAATCACGGTGGACACATTAGGAAATTTATTGCAATTTTATTTTTAAGCCCAAAATGAGGAGCTTAAAGATAAAAACTCATGTTTTAAATGCACCAATTTTAAATATTTGAGACTTCAAACAAAAAAATCCATAAACCAAGACAAAGAAAATTATTTGTAAATCACCAAATATAAATGTTCAAGTTATCTTGTTCAGCTTTAATGCACCAAAGGAAGGTGAATTAATTTTATAGCACCAAATATAAATGTTCAAGTTTCCTTATTCAGTTCTATTGCACCAAAGGAAAGTGAATTCATTTTAAAAGCACCAAATGTAAAAGTTCAAGTTGTCTTGTTCATTTTTATTGCACTAAAGGAAAGCAAATTCATTTTAAAGCACCAAATGTAATTTTTTTAAAAGCTTTAAAAACATTCATACAAAAATGCTTCAAAAATTAAAAGCCTTGGACTGTTCGTCAACCCTACAAGAAAACAATTAGTTGTTCCCCCAAAAAATATGACATGACCTTGCAAGAGCTACACCAAAAAATTTAGACAATCTCATAAAAAACAAAAAACAATTAGTAGTTAGGGTTAGATACACTTTGAATCTAAAAAAGTTTTCAAAACTAACATAGACCCAAAAAATAAATCAATAGCGAACTTGTTACCTACAATAGAGACCATGTATTTAGTGCGACTGCAACTTTTTTAGACGATAGAAATAGTATTTAAGTCTATAGCAGTAATATTTGAGTTGATAGTGGTTCTATTTAGGATGAAAGTAGCTCTGGAATGTCAGTTCAAATACCCACAACTAGGAACTTGCAAGACAAAAAAGACAGCAGTAGCCTTTCTTAACAATAGCAGCCAAATTTAGGTCAATAGTGGTTCTATTTAGGATGAAAGTGACAAAACAATAGCGACGATTGCATTCAAATTTTATGATGAAAATGTTTCAATTATCAAAAGAGATTCTTGCAAAAGATGTTTGCAATCGAGAAGGTTTGTAACTGCTCACCAAACTAAATGAAAACATTAGAGTTAAGGACCTATGTCCCACTGGGCTTGCCAGAATGTGTAAGGGGGGAATGGATCAATAGAATATAGCAACAAAAATAAATGAATGAAATCAAAACAAGATAAATCCCAACCTACTCATGAAATGTGAGTGTAAAGCAATGAATTCAACAATCAATGTTAGCATAAATGAGAACATAAATGAATTCAAAGACTACAATTTTACCATCCCATGTCAGAGTGTGTTCGTATTGATAATGGATGTTGGATTGCTTGATCAATACAAAGCCTCCATGTTTGAAAAAGCCTCAAAGGTAGTAGTAATGGTGATCTCAAATGCAAGTATTTGCTCAATGTGCTTCAATAGTCAATTTGACATGACCTCTCCATAAATTCTCTAGATTATTCAATCATTTATGAGAAGGATGAAGGTTGTTTTATAGATTTACGATTTTCAGATGAATGATCAAGATTCAACAATGAAAGATTAGGATCAACAATTCAGAACCGTTGTGAGGAAATAGATTGATCAGTTAACTCCTCTTATTGATCCAATTATGGGATTTAATTGAATAATCAATGGGATTAGATTGAATGATTAGTGGGATTGAAGAAATCAGGTTGAGTGTTTAGTGGGATTAGCATAATCGGTGGGATAGGGAAATAGATTGAGAAATCAGTGGTCATGATTTATTCAATCAAGATATGTGAGGATGTATTAATTAATTTAATAATTAATCAATGTTTGAGAGGAATGTGCAAGTTGTATTTGACTTTAATAATTAAAGGATATTTATTTATTTGACCATGTTGAGTGATTTTGGGGAAATTAAATAATTGATTTAATTATTCAAATTTGGAGAAGGGAAAGTGGCTTAATTAAATAATTAAAGATAATTGTTTAATTAATTTAGATGAATAATTAATGTTATTGACATAATTAAAAAAATTGTGTTTATTTAATTAATCAAGAGGAATAATGTTGAATTAGGTGATGATATAGTGAATTAATTAAACAATTCGAGATTATTTAATTAATAGAGGAAAATAGGGTTAATGATGCAAATGATGTTAAAAAGGGGATTTAATGATGTTAATGAAGCGATATGCAATAGTGATAATGAAAGTGATGTCGATAATGGAAAAATATCATTCAAGATGTATGATATGCGTTAAACCATTTTTACATGTCTACAGTACTATTATTTATAATAATAGAAGTAGGTAACCAAAATCATGTCATACTATCTTCCATTGTAAATATTATAAATGTTTAAGGAGCTAGTGAGATTGAATGGGGTGACCTCCACCCATTTACTGAAATAATTAGTTGCATTGATTGAAATATATTTGACAATGTAAGAGCCACGTATCTTCCTTGGTGTGTGGTATTTTGTATCACTCAAAAATCTAGGTTTTATTCACAAACAAGGTCATAAGACTTACCCATGCACTTAGTAGATCCTAATGTTATTTTTAGCATAATATATGGTTTGGATGTAGATTGAAGATAAAATTGTATATCACATCAATGAAACAAGATTTTGTAAAAAAAAATTATCATGCAAAGGAAAAGAATCCTTTAATCACACCATGCATGTCACCTAGTCCCATACTCATACTCTATATTTATCGCATGCTTATTACTGGTCATCCAATCACAAAGTTTTGATTTTGATTGTCAATGATACTAAAAATATAAATCATCATCATAAACAACATATTAAAAGAAATATAAGCACTTATAATCCTTTTATTATTACGAGGAACTATTTTAGCTTCCACTGATTTAGGCTTTATTATTTTATCACTCAATTATAAATTTAAATTAATTTAGGGTGTGTTTTATTTCTCTACATATACCCATCTTTATTTCATATATTTCATAGAGAACACCATAATATAGCTTCTTCCAAACCCTTATATCTCCATAGATTTATTTTTCAAATGAGCTTATCCCTATCTAAATAGATTACATCTACACTTAATTTTCATCATATTTTTTTGTACACTGCATGGTCTCTAGCTACATCTCTCTCAACCTCTATATTATCTCTCTCACAAGATAATTTCTTGCACTCTACCAATGGTACCCTATACACAATGGTAACCTAACTAACAAGTTCATAGACTAAGTGCATATGTGTCATTTTTAGTTATATTGTAAACTCCTATATGCTCTATATGTTGCAAATGATGTAGCCACACTATTATAATTATATATATGTAAATGATTATTTTTTCTATAAGATGTAATTGTTGTAGCCACAATTTTTTAAATTCCTATCTATTCTATATGATGTAAATGTTGTAGCCACTATTTTTTAAATGTCTAGATATTTTATATGATATAACTAATGTTTCCACTATTTTGTGTAAATTCCTATCTATTCTACATGATGTAAATATTGTAGCCATTGTTTAGTAAATGCCTATATATTCTATATGTTGTGAATATTGTAGCCACCATAATATAAATCCATATATTTCATTTGCAATTTATGTTAATGTAAGTTGGGAATATTTTTTTTGTATGCATAGGGGTATCCCCGTGACCCAACCCAATGTCTAGAGGGGAGAGCTAAGGTGAGACTAGTCCCTTGCGGGTGGATGCTATAGACCACAAGCAAGCCCACCGGTTAACCTGAGAGAAAAGTCGAACCCAAGACTTATGGGGAGAAAACCCACGGCCCAAGCCAACTCAGCTACCTGTGCGAGTTCTGTAAGTTGGGAATGTTAACAATCTTTAAAGTTGCAAGAAAAATATGGCCATGACAAATAATATTCCCCAAGCTTAAAATAGAATTAATGATACATAATCCCTCTTCATCAAATGTGGAATCTAATTTATACTATTAAGTCTACATATTTAAAAGATACAGTCTAACCATCCCAACTAAAAATACAAACATGTGCATAATAACATATTATTTTCCAAATATAATTATTATTTTGTAAGAAAAATTATGGGGCCATGTACTATCCCATCAAACAAACCAATGCATCCCATGTATCATAATCAACTTGATTTATTCAAGAGATATTTTCCCTACTACCAGTTAGTTCCTCCATCAATACTTGCTAGCAACACACTCAAAGACCTGTAAGGCTCATCTATCAAGTAATTAAAATATGAGGAAATAAATAAATCAACTATCAAGCTAATTAGAAAATTCTAATTTTTGAGCATCCATCAAATCATTCCTTCATCTCACATAAATCAATCCACATAATTCAATTTTGATTTTATACCAAATAAGATGATACAAATTTAAGAGTTTAGTCCAAGAAATCATTCAACCAAGTCAATCAACCTCTCAAATTAACATGCAAAAAATTTTGTGACCTTTTTTCAAAATATGCTAAAATAAAGTTAAATGTGAGGAAACATATAAACTAGGACCAAATTATTTTACTACAAAACATGGATATATGAAAAAACCTATCAAATACTTGAAGTTAAATATGAATAAACCTAAGCTAGTATGAGGTGGTAGAGATTAGGAGACTTGGTTTCCCAAAGGCATTTTAGGTTAAGCTATGTTGCAATCTACATTTTAAATTGGTGTGTGGATAAGTGCATCATAGTTTGATATGAAAAATACTTTAGCATAACAAAGTATCCCCAATCTGAATGCTTCATACTAGTCTGAACTAATACAAATGGTGGCTTGGAAGATGAGCAACAAGCATTAACCCAACATTGGTGACCATTATTTTTGTGGAAGTCATCATCAATACATAGTTGAAGTGAACATGTTTAGGTGCCAAATGCAATGAGCTATTGAGAAGAGGAGTCTTGATAATGGGGTTTTAGTGAGCGATACATGCAAGGTATTGAAGTACTAAGGGCTTGATGACATGGAAATATCATGCCATGCCATTCAAGTAAATAGGAATGGACGTGGAATTGATGTGGTAGGTTGAGAAGGAAATAGGAGGCAATGCATGTTTAATGTTAGCATGTTTAAAAAATGATGGTGTTCTACCTACTCACCACATGACAATTTGAACACATACTAATATGATGGTACATAGGGTTAGAAGTCAAAATGTCCCATCTTTGGTTAGCCTTCAAAATAAACAAGAAAACAACATAGTCTACCTCTCCTCATTGTCTACATGGCATATGAGTTGGACACCGTAAAAAAAATATTATCATATGGAAATATAAGTTTGAAACACCCTTTCATTACCAATTGAAAGAATTGTAAAATTATATTTATAACATAAATTTGAAACACCTAACATACAAAATGAAAAAAAAATTAGCCAAATTCTAGGGAACTCGTTAAACCATAAGTGGATTTGTTCAATAGATAATCCAAATTTTCCTTACTCTTTTGATATGTCATGTATATCTCAACCTCAAAATCACCATGCATAAAATTTTTCTTCACATACATATGCTCAATATCAAGGTCAAAAGTATTAGCACAAGCTAAGAAATTTTTTCTAGATGTCAATTTTGAAATAGGGAATCAAATCTTAGCAAAATTTATTCCATTAACTTGGGAATAACCTTTGTCAATTGACTATTATTTGTACTACTCAATGTTACTTTCTAAGCCCAACTTATTTTTGAACACCCATTTACATCTAATATATTTTCATCATTCAAAAAACTAAACCAAGTCCCAAGTATTCTTCTTCTTCAATGTAGTTATATCCTCATTCAAGGTTGATACCCAAGACTTATAATCATCCATTTCCATGGCTAATATTTAGAACTTACAACTATAAATTTTCATTTCCTCCTTAGCTATTCTATGCTCATTAGTGTTAGACAAAAAAGAAACAAATACATCTAAAATTACCTAAGATGTATCCTTTTCATTTCCTCCTTTGTCAAGTGGGCCTCCTAAAAGGATAAGGTGGAGGTTCTTCTTCTTCTTCTAAAATCTATAAGATCTTTCATCACTTGTTCCAATCTAAGCCTCTAATTTGGCATATGGTACAACCTTCTTGGTGTTAGTTTTAGCTACACAATTGATTTCCTATCCTCCTTTGGCTATTCAACCATGAGAGAAAGCATGATCTCTCTAGATATCATCTTTTGATTATAATTTTTTTTGTCATAGGATCACAAAGTTCTTACCCCTTCACACCAACACCATAGTCAATGAAGATAAATTTCACTATCTTGTTATCTAAATTTTATTGCTTCTCCCTAGTTGCATTTACATATTCCTTGAAATAAAATGCATGAAGATGTTGAAGTGAGGTATTATTGCCTATCTAAACCTCCATAGGGGTTTTTATAAACAAGTGTTAATGTATTATACCTATTAATAAAGTAACATATAGTGGCAATTTCCTCTACCCAAAACTTGTATTCAAAGCTAGACCCATTGAGCATATCATAGGCCTCTCCATAAATTTTATGTTCATTTTTTTATAACTCTATTTTGTTGAGGGGTGTATGGAGTTGTCTTAGTCATTTATTTACCATTCTCCTAGTAAATTTTTAAAGATCTATTAAATTATGCTTTCCATTGTTATTAATCCTCAAGACCTTATCTTTCACCTTGTTTGATTTTCCAAGATATCCTTAAATTCTCTAAACTAACTAAAGATCTCACATTTTTTCCTACAAAAATACATCCATGTCCTAGAATAGTCATTAATAATACACACAATACAATGATTTAGATAAAAAATAAACATTTATAGAACCAAAAACATCATAGTGAATCAAATCCAATAACTTAGAATATATATGGGAACTAGAATAAAATTAAACATAATTTTGATTTGTAAGATCCTCTACAAGATTTTTATTCTTAAGGACCCATATCATTTTATAACCTCTATGCCCCATATTTTGTTGTCACAATATTGTACATTCTTGTAAGGTGACTTACAAAGGTAAGAGCATGCTTAGGTAGCCAAAATGTACAACCAATAGAACAAGAAGTTGAAGACTTTTATCTAACTTGTAACCTATCTCCACATTCAACTTGTAACTTCTCTATAATTCCTAAACAAAAGGATTTAGATCTGTAACCCACTCATAACTTGTAACTATTGTACAAGTCTTGTTACATACTTTAACCGACATCTAACCTGTCTAAATTTTCTATGTATGTACAAAATAACTATTGCAATAAACTTATGTGCATGCATCAAGATAAAATATATTACCAACTTGAACCCCCTTTTCAAGAACCATAACTCCTTGAACCATCTTTTATCTTCCACTTCCAAAGATAATCTACATTATTGCATCATTCATTTTATTGATGGATAGTAGGTTCCATGCTAAACTAGGCATGTGTAAACTCCTGAAATACCTTTAATCCTCCCATTAGAGAATAAAATCTTGAATCTTCCAAAACCAACAATACTAAGGTAACATTTTTTACTAAAATATACCTTTCCACCATCATATTTCTCATAATTCAAACACCACTCTAATGAGGATTCATGTGGAAAGAAGCTCTAGATTCAATCATCCAAGAATCCCCACATGCTTGTGTTGTTAAGGCCATGAAAAAGGCATCATTTTTTTATAATCATCATTAGATCCACCATTTTCTTCCTGTTCTCCTCCTATTATTTTCTAAAATGACTTGGCTTATTCTAGTTCTAGCATGTATCCTTGTAATTTTTAAACATAGACATATATCCCATGAGACTATGACCTCTTCATGCATTAGTGGTATCAATATCCTTGATAGTAATATCTCACTTAAATATTTCTATAGACTATGGTAGATTTAAAATATTTCCACCTCGTTTCTTTTGAGAGTAAAGAAACCAGTACCTCATCAAACACAATCTTTGAATTAGTGGTATCAATATCCATCACCAAGTTATCCCATGATTTTGACAAAGACTGTAGAAGGATCACACATTGATCCTCTTCCATTTTCATACTAATAGACTATAAATAGATCATGACCAAGCTTAGTGTGTTTAATTTATTTGAAACTAAATCCCATATTTATAATGTGTTCAATTTCTTTGACATTAAATCTTATCAAATTTATAAACTGATTCAAGCTATAATTCTTCTTCATGAAAGGCTTTAGAAAACACTTCATTTTGGTTAATCAATGAATATAGATCAATGATTATGAAAGAGGTGTTGGTTTTATGAATAAATTATATTATATTATATTTTGAAAATGATAGGAATGATGAAAACATAATTAGAATCCAGATTATATTATTAAATCAATAAAATAAATTTGTGTGAAACTAGTTGTTAATCATAAGAAAATAGGGTTACTAATGGAATAAGAAACCTAGTGAAGCTTGAGAAGCTAAGGAGATTTATGATTTATGGATTTATATTAAATTAATATTAATGTTTAATTTTTATTTTATGATATACCCTTTGATGTATGAAACTCTTTGATTTTGGATAAGAATAATTGGAATAAGAAGACCTAGTTAGGGAGTCTTAGAAATATGACTAAGATCTTATGTAAAGTATTTGTTAAAAAATTATACAAGTCTTCTATGCATATATTATTGGTGAAAATATTATTTTTAAGTGGTTGAGTGATAATAATAATTTTTGAGTAAATTTGGATAAAAAACATGGGTATTAGCTCATGACTAGTAGAACTTTTGATGAAGTTTTTAACAAAGGTTTTATTGATTTCTTGATTAGTTTATGTTCTATAATTGTATTAAATTATTGTGCATATTTGAGATTAGAATGAAGTGGGGGAATTCATATTGTTAAACTCCTATGGAAGCATTTCTAGTCTTTTTTTTGTTTATATCTTGTTAGAAAATTGAGTTTAATGTCTAAGAAACTTGAGAAAGGTCTAAATTTTTACTATGGTTAAAGTATTTGTTAAATTCCATGGCAAGTTAGGAGAACACCTAGAAGTATACAATGTAAGAGTACTATTTTCGTAAAGGTGTGATACAATCTTGAAAGTTGTAGTGTCTCAAGACATGTTAAGTGTCTAGAAGGTTTGTTGTTGTTTAAAAGTGTGCTAATGTCTAAAAAGTATGCTATTGTTTAGAAAGTACAATAATTTCCTCAAATTACTTTTTATTTTAACTTAGTAGAGGTTTCTAAAATTTCCATATAGTTCTAGGTGTATGAATTGGTAAGGAATTATCTATGCCATGCAAGATTTGGCTATGGATATAGAAACCCAAGACCTAGAGCTTCAATGAAAGCACAAGATAGACCAAACATGAGAGAATAATTATATTATATAAAATAATGAAAATGCACAACATGTTTACATGGATATGATTAAATATGATGGATTTATATTACAATGAGAACCTCTTTTTATTATATAGGCCAAGATGAGACATAAGACAACATAGTATTATGACATGCATATTAATACTATGACTTGAGATATAAAGTGATAATTCCCTAAAAAATCCCTAATTAAACTAGTGCAAATAATATCTAAGAGGAAAATTGGTTTTTAATATACCCCATTCGTACCAAACTAAAATTTATTTGTAGGAAAGGACAAAAACTAGTATGTTAAGCTATGTTTGATTTTATTGTGTAGAGAGGTTGGGATGGTTGTCCTAGTTGACTAATAGTGATTATAGTTTATGTTGTTATAATATATATATATATATATATATATATATATATATTTATTTATTTATTTATTTATTTGTGTGTGTGTGTGTGTGTTTCAATTTAAAATGGCATTTGATAGAGTTTCATGTGTGTAAGATTAATTAGAAGGGAATAACATGTTTTACCATACCTAGTGGTATTGGAACTAGACTGTGAGTGTCTTGGTTACTATGTAGGTGCCAAGATTATATTACATTCAAATGAATTTGGTTTAATTATGGGTGATTCCAATTGATATTGCTTTCACTACTCCATTTCTAGCACATTGAATATCATCTCCTCTTATACTAATAATTTATGTAACTTGTAATTGTAACTCCCCATAGACTTGTATCACATATGTTCTAGTACTTAATATTGGGTAGCGGCTTCAAAGGTTATGCGGATAAATAAATTATATTTCACCATTGAGTAACTATGACTAGGAGATGTTTACTAAAGACTGATGACTTAACTTGGTACCATTTCACTAGATGGTGGCATGTTTTGTTTTTTTCTATAATTAGTCTCTACCTACTTATTCTTGGTTTCAGTAAATATTTATACTAAAATTTGAGATGAGTATCTCGGTGTGGTATGGGAAATTAATATTTTGTGGCATATTATCTTATGTATGTATTCATGTGTGTTGTCATGTGTGTTTTCCTTTTTCTATTTTTTACGCATTTTTTTCTTGAGTATTTAATTTATGTATGTTTTTTTATGAATTAGAGTTATCTATGTATGGATGATGTGTTTATTGTGTACTCATTTTTTGTGTTGATGTGATTTTGTTATTGTTATATGTGCACGATGTGTTGTGAGATCATTATTCCATCTTGCTATCACATTGTGAATCAAGATTATGCCAAGGAAAGAGCAATCCACATATCAACCAATTTATAACAATCAAGTACAATGGAGTAAGGTATAGACACATTTGTGGAGGTAATATTAGTTCAATTTGATTTACTTTTTAATACACACACTCTCATTGATGTAGTTATTGATTATTGACTTGGGTTTTGCTTTAATTCTCTTTTCTAGATTTAATAATTTAATACACTCACACTACCAAAAAGGGAAGTACATTAGAGGTTAGCTAAATTGTTGGTTCTTCAACTAAGGCCTTCCAACCCAAATTCCTTCAAAGAAGAGAAAATCCATTGGAAGAAGTGGAAATTGAGATAATAGAATATTTATCATCCCTTCATGTTGAATACATAGCTCTTGAGCAAGAATTTTTGGATGATATATCATTTGGTGCATTATATAACATAAAAAAATAAAATGGTCCTTGAATTAAGAGGAGATAAATTCAAAATTAGGCTAAGAAGCAATTGTAATAATGCTTGGGAAAGTTTTTTGTACCTATGTATGATGGGACATAAAAATGTTTAAACCATATATGGATATAGAAGATCTATACCTACGTGTTTCTAAATCTAATGTTTGAAGAAGAAGCCATCAATTTTTCTTCTCTTCACCTAAAATGGGTAGTCCATGAATGGTGGTACCATTACATAATGGCATAAGCACATAGTCTCATCACTACCTTTGAGGACTTCAGGCTCATATTGTTTGAAATATTTGATATGGTTGATCTATAAATTCACTATTGAGAATTGGCCTAGCTAAAACACTATGAATTGATGGAGCAATATATAGGAGAATTTTAGAGGACCATGGTCAAAATTCTTGATGTGTGGATGATAAGAGAATCATGATTTTATTTTTTTAAGTACTAGTAGAGCCATTGAAGGGATTGGATAAGGAATTGAATCCTTCCACACTTCGAGAGGTGATCAAAAGATCCCTAGCCTTGAATTCTACCTTGCCTCAAAATAATTTTTACTCTAATTCTCCACCCATAAATAAGAAGTTTGAAAAAGGATAACTAAGTACACAAAAAATTCCACCACCATTGAAAAGGAATAAAGATACTTAGACTTATCTATGAAGAAAAAAAAATTGTTTTAATTAAAAAAAACCTTAGGAGCAAGGTTGCAAAATTCTTGGCAAGGGACAAGTGTATTACATTGAAGTAATCTTTGATGAGGAAAAAGTTGACTCTAAAAAATTGAATGAAGAATCTAAGGAAGAAGAGGAAGAGAAAAATGGGGGAACTATCATAGCCCTATCTAAAACTTAGAAGTACAATCCATTCAAGATT
Organism: Sequoia sempervirens; assembly: GCA_007258455.2. Lineage (NCBI taxonomy): Eukaryota > Viridiplantae > Streptophyta > Pinopsida > Cupressales > Cupressaceae > Sequoia > Sequoia sempervirens. The sequence continues at coordinate 39,011,155 of VDFB02000009.1, read as the reverse complement.
CATGGATTTACAGAAGGATAAAGGATCACCATCTTGATTAATAAAGGTGTTACCCATAATTTTAAATATGAAGGTATTGTTGATAGAAGAGACCTAATTATTGAAAAATTTGAGGAATTTAATGTGATCGTGTCTGATGGCTTTACCATACCATGTGTGAGAAGGATTTAGCAACATAAAATGGCTATTAGAGAGCATCCTATATGTGAAGAAATTTATACATAATAAATCTAGGGAGATACATACATGGTGCTTGGAATACAATGGATACAATCTCTTGGAGAGTTCTTATAGAACTACCAATCTATAGAAATAAAATTTAAGAATGAAGGAAAGGAAGTATTTCTCAAAGGAATTCAAAATAAAGCACTCAGAGTAATCACTACTAAAATAATGTTTATTTAAGATATTTTAGAAGGGGACAAGTAACAAGAAAATATTTTATTGATCACACCTAGAAATATTTTTTATGATCATGAAGGATTCCTACCATATTGATGTACAAGCTACGTTGGACAAGCATAATTAAGTATTCCATGACATACCCCTGAGAACTTATCTTTAATTGAGGATTCTAGCACATCATTAAGCTACAAATGGGTGTAAAGATAGTAATAACCACTCCTTACTAACACCCTAGGATCCAAAAGGAAGGGATTAAGATAGGTGATACAAGAGATTTTGGATATTATTCAATAAGATTGTGTTCTTGTCAATTAGCCCCCTTGATAATATTGGTAAAGAAAAAGATGGAATTATGTGATTGTATATTGACTACTAGGAATTGAATAAGAAAAAATACTATATATCGTATCCCTAGAATTTCCAAGCTAATATATATGAGCTACATGGAGTAGTATACTATTTAAAATATTGATTTTTGGTTAGGATACAATCAAATTTGGATGAGGGACAAATATGCTCATAGGAATACTTTTAGATGTCACTATGAACATTTTAAATTTCTAGTAATTCCCTTTGGATTGACCATTATTTGGAATCTTTCCATTAATGTAGGAACAAGGTATTTAGTAAAAAATGAGCAAAGTTTTTCTTAGTTTTCTTTGATGAAATCTTGATATATAACAAGACTTGGGAGGAGGATTTGAAGCACTTGGATGAATTCTTGGGTACACTAGAGAAACACTCACTCTTTGAAAATAAATCAAAGTGTGAGTTTAGACTTAAGGAGATTTTGTATTTGGTTCTTTTCATTAGTGAAAAATGGGTCCAAGTGGACAAAAAAAAGATCCAAGCTATTAGGGACTAGCTACCCACTAAGAATGTGTCACATTTAAATGGTTTCTTGGGATTATGCAACTACTATTAAAGGTTTGATAAGGGATTCTCCTAGCTTTTAGTACCACTCATATATCTAACCAAGAAGGGAATTTTTAAGTGAGTAGATAAAATAAAATAGGATTTTAACAAATTGAAAGAGGTGATGAGTTTGAATGTCTTGTGCTTGGTTTTCCAAATTTCTTAGTACCTTTTGTATTGGATTTTGGTGCCTCTCAAGAAGGAATTGGAGTTATAGTAATGCGATAATATAAAATCTTGATTATTTTAAAAGTAGAAACATAATATAAGAAAAAAACTACTTGTGATAATGAGATGCTAACAATTATACATGCCTTGGTGAAATTTAGATGATATCTAGTTTGTGGAAAATTTATGGTCAAGATAGATCAAAATAGTCTTAAATTATTTATTAATTAGAAGGAATTAAATGAAAGACAATAGAAGTGGGTGATAAAGCTACAAAAATATAATTTATATATTGAATATGTGAAAGGTAAGAATAACATAGTTTTTGATGCATTACCTATGTTATCCACTTTATGTTCTATTCCTAATATGTCTACTAATTGGATCAACTTCATCATAAAGTTAAATATTCCAAGAATGATTTTTATACTTATCCATTGGATGGGAGGGTACAATATGACAGGTTAAAAGTGAAGGAAGATCTAATCATGTATAAAGATAGAATATATCTGGTTTTAGAGTCAAAGATGAAGGAAAAGATCTTGAGAGCCATACATGATATTAGGTGGACACTTGGGATATGCCAAGACATACATGTAAATTGGAGAGAGATTTTATTAGAAACAATCAACAAGGACATGATCAAACACATTAAAGAAGGTTTCGTGTATGTTACCATAATAAGGTAAAGTAAGTATAGCTTGCAGGTCTACTTTGATCATTGCCCATTCTAGAGAAGATGTGGGAAAGTGTTTCCATGAATTTCATCACGGGGTTACCTAAGGTGAATGGTAAATATTGCATCTATGTGAGTAGTTGATAAACTTACAAAATATGCACATTTTTATGCCATATCTTTAGAATTCAAGGATCTCTATATTATTGATTTATTTTTCAAAATATATTCAAATTACACAGGTTGCCCAAAAGCATTATTGATGATAGCGATAATAGGTTTTTGAGTCAATATTAGTAGGAATTAATTTTCTTGGAAAGAGAATAAATTATTCCAAGTACAACCTATCACTTTCAAATAAATGGGTAAACAAAGATCATCAACAAATAAATTGAGGGATATCTCAGATTTTTGTGTTCAAGAAGCAAACAATATGGGTTACTAAATAGTTACACTTGGGAGAGCACTACTATAACAATTCCCACCATATTTTTATAGGTATGCATCCTTTTATGGATTTATATGGATATAATATAATTTTAACATTTTTGGATATAGCAATAACATAAAATAGGGTAACTAGAGAAAAAATATGATAAAAAAAACATATTACAATATCTTAAGGATCATCTTCAACATGACTAGAATCAACAAAATCTATATGTAGATAAAAAAACACATATAATGATTACTTTAAGTTGGGTACATGGTCAAATTGAAGCTACAACCATAAAAATAGTCTTCATTGTAGAAAAAGGATTAAAAAGGTTGAAACCAATATTTATGATCCTTATAAGAGCACAAGGAAGGTGGGAGAAGTAGCTTATGAGTCAAAACTATTAGAGAACATTAGCATTCACAACATCCTCCATGTGTCAAGCCTCAAAAGAGAATTGGAAAAAAAATTGCACATTCTAAAGACTTGCCACCTTGGATGGTGAAAGAAAACTCATTTTGATACCAATAGATGGGCATGTGCACCAAGATGGGGCACCAAAAAGTGGCCAAATGCCCAAAAATAATCAAAACACATTCATGTTTTGAAAAAATTCAAATAATGTGATCATGTTATGGCTCGAAAAATCTGATCCATAAAACGAGTGTGTTATTTGAATAAAAAATGTGCACATGTTTTCATAAAAGCAAAACACGCACGTGCTTTTGTAGAAGCAAAATGCGCACGCACTTTTGTAGAAGAAAAACTCACACCCGCTTTTGTAGAAACAAAACGCGCACGTGCTTTTGTAAAAGCAAAACCCACACGCTTTTGTAGAAGCAAAACACGCACGCGCTTTTATAGAAACGAAGCAGAACAGTACCGTCGTGAGCATGCCCATCAGCCCAAAAGGAACTACGGACAATTTTTATAATTGCCTCTTGAGTACCCTCCTCTCCAATCTGGAAGAGCCTTCTAATTTAATCATCTACTGTCTCCTCTTGCGGTGCATCCTCCCCTTCTTTCTCGTCTTCATCATCTTCTTCTACAGCCTCTTGATGATTGCAAGCACATTCAACACCAAAGACAATTATGCTCACCATGGTATGCACTCTTCACATAAAGGGAAACATGGAAAGCACATTTCACAAGGCTAGCAATAAATAGAGAGGCATCTATAATTTCTTTCTTCTTGGCCACAATAAATGATCCGACCCGCCAGCTGTGGCCATACACAGAGATCTAATCAAATCCCGAAGAGGACTTGATCAATTGAGCTTCTTGTCATTTAGCCATCGTATTGCAGATATCCATGTTTTAGTAGTGCTTCCATGTTTGAAAGTCCCAAGGCATTCAAAATTTAATAAATTGGTGCAATCGATGAATATAAAACCCGAAACGTGAAAAAACTATTACTGGTGTATTCAAAACTTTTACATCGCCAGAAGTACACAAACATTTCCACCACACACCCATGCATACCGAGCAATATTTACACAATCTGAGAGTTAAATAGACACTTGATCGATGCACCATCAATAGACCTCAACAGACCATATCTATGTTGGATTCTTGAAGACATGGAGACTACCAATATGATTCCATCTTCACTTACTTGTAAAGATTAAGCCGATCCTATTGTACAGATTTGTCCATGTTAAGGCCACATTGGATATCTATAGTTAGCTAACAATAGTGTTTCTCTCCACCCCAACGTTTCTCTCCTCACACAGGCCGACAATGTTTTCATAAAATGTGTGTGTGTTTTTAACTTAACAAACACATATGTGTTTTATTTAGTTTTGAGTTTTCATGATGCATTTACCTTTACAAAACACATGTTCTTTTAAATTAACAAAACACGTATATGTTTTATTTAGTTTTGAGTTATTTACCATTATAATGCATGTATGTGCTTTTAACTTAACAAAACATGTACATGTTTTTCTTAGTTTTGATCAATAGGTTAAACGCTTAACCATATACTCAACCTTAAACCCTATACACTCAACCCTAAACCTTATACCATATGTACCTTAAACCTTATCCCTCAACCATAAGCCCTAAAGCCTATAGGATGAACCCTCAACCCTATACCATATACCCTCTTGACCCTAAACCCTATCCCCCAACCTTGGGCCCTAAGGCTTGTATGATAAACCCTCAACCATATACACTCAATCCTAAAACCTATATCATATACCCTCAACCCTAAATCCTATCCCTCAAACCTAGGCCCTAAAGACTATTAGATGAACCCTTGACCCTATACACTCCTAAAAGATATACCCTAAACCATATACACTATATCATACCCTATATTCTAAACCCTACAATCAACCAGGTAGATCATAAAATCTATACACTCTAGACCCTAAACCTTATACCTTCAACCCTCGAGGTTCTATACCCTTAAACCTAAACCTTATAACTCTGTCTTATATTCTCAACCCTAAACCATATACTCAACCCTATACCCTATACCCCCAACCCTAAATCCTATACCCTCAACCCTAAACCCTAAACCCTATCCCTCAACCCTAGGCCTTAAAGCCTATAGGCTAAACCCTCAACCCTATACCATATTCCCTCTTAACCCTAAACCCCATCCCTCAACCTTAGACCCTAAGGCCTATATAATAAACCCCCAACCATATACAATCAACCATATACCCTATACCCTCAACCCTAGGCCCTAAAGCCTATTGGATGAACCCTCAACCCTATACACTCCTAAATGATATACCCTAAACACTATACTCTAAACCCTACACTCAGCCCTAGATCATAAAACTTATAGAACCTAGACCCTAAACCTTATACCTTCAACCCTCAAGGTTCCTATACCCTCAAACCTAAACCTTATAACTCAATCTTATACTCTTAAACCTGAACCATATACCCTCAACCCTAAACCCTATACCCTCAACCCTAAACCCTATCCCTCAACCCTAGGCCTTAAAGCCTATAAGCCAAACCCTCAACCCTCAACCCTATACCATATACCCTCTTGACCCGAAACCCTGTCCCTCAACCTTAGATCTTAAGGCCTATATAATAAGCCCTAAACCATATACAGTCAACCCTATACCCTATATCATACACCCTCAACCCTAGGACAAATATCATCAATCATAAAACCTACACCCTACAACCTAAACCCTAATACATAAACCTTATATCCTATATGTTAAACCCTAAAACCCAACATAGAGAAATTAACATGTTGAAATCTACATATAATTAAATTTAATGCCTAAACCCTCAACTTTCAACCCTCCATCATAAACCATCAACCATAAACCACTAAACCATAGGCCCTACACCCTAAATAATGAATAATTTAGAGGGATCTAAGATAGAGAGAAGATGTGAAATAGAGAGAAGAGAGATCTACATAGGGAGGGAAGTAGAGGTGAGACAAAAAAATAGAGATGGGGAGGAGAGTAGAGAGGGGAAGATGTAAGACTTAACCTTAAACTCTATACCCATTTAACCTAAAACACTATACCCTATATCGTTAGTTCCCTAAACCTTATCCATCAACCTTAGCAACTAAAGTGAATAGGTTAAACCCTTAACCATGTACTCAACCCTATACCCTCAACCCTAAACCATATACCCTAAAACCATAAACAATAGGCCCTACACCCTAAATAATGAATAATTTAGATATATTAAAGGGAGAGGAGAGAGAGAGACATGGGAGAGAGATAGGGAGAAGTGGTATATAAAGAAAAGAAGCAGAGAACAAGATATGTGAGATAGATAGAAGATAGATCTACATAGGGAGGGAGGGAGAGATAGATAAGGAAAAATGAGGGGAGAGATAGGAAGGGGAGGTAGATAGTGGAGAGAGAGGTAGATCTAGATGAGAGAGAGAGAAGTGAGATAGAGAACAATGGAGATGGGGAGGAGAGTAGAGAGGGGGCGATGTGAGACTTAACCCTAAACTAGATAACCCATTTAAAATGAAACCCTATACCCTATACCATCATTTCCCTAAAACTTATCCCTCAACCTTAGGAACTAAAGCCAAATACACCTAATCTCATCCCATCCCTTATTTTTGGTCACCATCATTTTTCTCTTTCCTAATCAAGGATTGTATGGGCACATTCATTCTCTATTTCTTTCATATGTCCCTACACTCAATGTATTAAGATGGTTTCGGTCTTCATCTCCATCCAACCCATCTCATCATTGCATTTTCATCTTAAGTCTTTAGATTTGTTATTGTAAGTATCTTCTCATCATTTTATTTTCATCTTAAGTGTTTAGATTTGTTATTCTAAGAATCTTATCATCATTTCATTTTCTTCTAAAATGTTTATATTTGAACTATTCATAGCATCTTATCATCATTGCATTTTTATCTAAAGTGTTTAGATTTTTTATCCGAAGCATCTTACCATCATTTCATGTTTTCATATTAAATGTTTAGATTTATTACTTTAAGCATCTTATCATCTTACATGTTTATTACATTTCATATTGACAACATACATATACATTCTTCATTAGATGCATTTTAGATTCATTTTAAACCACACATATATCTACATTAACATTCACTTGCATATGTCATAAATCACATGCACTAGTAAAAACATCATTATTAGTACATTGATATCATAATCATCATTAAAACATAAGCCATTCTTGATCATCATATAGATGATCTCCTCGGCCTCATGGATCTAGCTAATCTCCTTGACCTCCTTGATCTAGCTGATCTAGATGGCAGGTGATCTATATATCTTTACAAAACATGTACGTGCTTTTAACTTAACAAAAAAATATGTGTGTTGCTACTATTTGGGCTTACAATAGATTTAACTTACAAAAACCCTATACACTTGATCCTAACACCTATACACTTAACCCTAAACTATATACCCATAACCCTAAGCTCTATACCCACAACCCTAAACCTTAGATATCCTATATAATCAACCATGAACCCTATCCCTAAATTCTAAACCATAGAGAGAGAGAGGTTAGATAAAGAGAGGTAGTTCTAGGGAACTAAATTCTTTACCCTACACCCTATATTTTCAATTCCCTAAACCTTATCCCTCAATCCTAGGAACTAAATCCAATAGGTTAAACCCTTCACCATATACTCAACCCTATACCCTATACCCTTAACCCTAAAACCTATATCTTATAACCTCAACCCTAAACCCTATCTCTCAATCCTAGGCCTTAAAGGTTATAGGCTAAACCATCAATCCTCAACCCTATACCATATACCCTCATGACCCTAAACCCTATCCCTATTGACCTTGGACCCTAAGGCATATATAATAAATACTCAACTATATAGACTTGACCCTAAACCCTATATCATATACCCTCAACCTTAAACCATATCCCTTAACCCTAGGCCCTAAAACCTAGGGGATGAACCCTTGACTCTATACACTCAATCCTAAATGATATGCCCTCAACCCTATACACTATATATCATATAATACCCTTAACTCTAGGTCATAAAACCTATACACTCTACCCTAAGCCTTATACACTCTACCTAAATCTTATAACTCCTAGATTACAAAAATGAAAGCTAATTGAACACATACTTATAATGCTTATAATAATCGATTACTATCTTGTTTGATTTATGATTTAATGTTTGCAATATATTATTGAACTAAGAAAGTAACAATAGATTTTAGATAACAATAGTGGTACTTAAACGTGAAATTGAGATTGTGTTGATTTTCCTTTGCATACATAAACACATAATTTCCCAATTTTAAATTATATATATATTGTAATGTCGACTATACTAATTTACTCTAAAATAAGATATGATGTAGGAGCATCCAGTGGTGTAAGGGAAATCCTGCATCACCCAAAAATATCTTTACTTTATTTTAGCTTTTTGTAGGTGTTTTTGCATTTCTGGATACCCTTTTTGTCGAATAAGAATTCCCAACTTTTAGAACTACTTTTCTATTTTTTCTACTGAATTGCTATGTTTAGCAGGTGTGAATTTGAAGGCATGAGGAGGCATAAATTTAAGGTAAGCTTTAAGATAGAGACAAACACTTTGGAGAAAGAATTAGGTCAAGATCATTCTCGGTTTGAGAGTTATTCAAGTTTCAGTATTTGCTTTTTGCCCTGAAAAATATTCCATGTCTAGTTTGAGGCACTAAACGGTCCCGTATGGGCCTCGAAATCATCAAATTTGGAAGAGTTGGTTCTTAACGCGTTCTTCGCTATGAGACCTTTCCAACGGTTCAAATAGTTCATCAAACGGAGTCCCGAATCAAAAGTTATGGCTCCTGGAAGTTGGTGCATTTTCAAAAATGTGCTAATTTTCGAATGTGGTTTTGAACTTTGAATTTCAATTGTAATTTTCAGGGCCAAAACTGCTAAAACTCATAATTCGAATGTTGTTTTTGGCTCCAAACTGAAAAGGAGTTATTTATGGGCTAGTTTCTGATTTTTGGGTACCTTTTTGGGGAAAAGAGTGCATACTGAGAAAAGGGAACTTCTGTAATTTTTTGTAAGGGCATGTATTGCAGAGCTCGAGGATTTGGGATCCTCTACATGTAAGAATTTCATTATTCTAAATACTATAAAATTCTCTGGTTTTTGTGTGTGATATTTTGTGTCTCGGGTTAGTAACTTCGTCAAGTGGTATCAGAGCGGGTGTTTCCTAAGCATGTGGACAGATAGTCGATTGTGAGGTAGTTCACACCAGGCCTTGTGGTTGTGGGTCGAGGTCAAGATGCCTCCAAGAGTGATGCGTAGTAGGCGTAGTAGTGCCAGAAATGCTGGTGGGAGAAATGCTTTGGCAGATGAGGGTTTCAGAGCCCTTCAGAGATAGATTGATGCATTGCAAGAAGAGTTGAGAAGAGTTAACCCAAGAAGAGGGGAAGAGAGTGAAGATGAAGAAGAGGTTGAAGATCCAACTGAGGATGAGACAAAAGAAGAAGAAGAAGATCAATATCAGGATAGGCTATTAAGGGCTATTTCCAAGATAGGAAAGAGACCCAAAATTGAAGTTCCCAGTTATTCCAAAAACCTAAACCCAAAAGAATTAATCAATTGGATTAACGAGATGGAGGAATATTTTGAGTATGAAGAGATAGGGAATCTAGATCAGGTCAAGTTTGCAAAAACAAAACTAAAGATCCGTGCCAATATCTGGTGGAAAGAGGTCTAGTTGGAAAGAAATAAAAGAGGAAAAGGAAAGATCACCAGATGGGATCTCATGGTTGATAAACTGAAGAAGTGGTTCATTTCAATGGACTATGAGTTGGATTTGTTGAAGAAGTTGCAAGGGTTAAAGCAAGGAAGCAAGTTCATGAAGGAGTATATAGAATATTTTCACAAAATTATTATCAGAACAGGCCATGTAGAGGCCAACAAAGAGAAGGTAGCACACTACCTTAATGTGTTAAGGCCAAGTATTCAAGAGGAGCTAAGCCTGGTCAAAATGACTACCATTGAGGTAGTGCACCAGTTTGCTTTGAAGGTTGAAGAGAAGTTGAACAAGAGGTTTGACGACAAGCAAAAAGGATGAGGTCAAAGTGGAAGGGGTAGTGGAAGATCTTCTGGAAGCCAGAATGAGGATGAGAAGAAAAATGAAGATGTGGGTACGAATCGAAGCCAGAAGAATGATAACTTCTACCACTCTCATGATCAAAAAAATGGTGATCAAAGAGGTAGAGGATGAGGAAGATCTAGACAAGGACCCGAAAGAGGTGGTTTCAGGGGAACTTGTTTCCAGTGTGGTGAAGAAGGGAATTGAGCCTATGAATGTCCACAACACCAAGGAAGGATAGATAAAAGGCTGAAAGTTCATGCAAGGGTTGTGCATATAGATGAGGAGGATCAATCTGAGCATTCAGATGATGCTAAAAGGGGAGAACCCCTAGTGGTTAGAAGAGCCCTGGTGACTGAAGAGAAGGAGATAGAATAGAGGAAGAATTTGTTCCACACAAGGTGCAAGTGTGAAGAAAAATGTTGTGATGTCATTATTGACAGTGGGAGCACCGATAATCTAGTGTCAGAAGAGATGGTTACAAAGTTGAAGCTGAAGAGGGAAAGGCATCCACATCCATATCAAATTGCCTGGTTGTAGAAAGACCACAATTTTTTGGTCAATGAGCAGTGCTTGGTGAAGTTCAAGATCAGAAGCTATCATGATGAGGTACTCTATGATATCATCCCCATGGATGCATGTCACATGTTGTTGGGGAGGCCGTGGTAGTATGAAAAATGAGCTATACATGATGGCCATGCAAACACTTATTCCCTGACGAATGATGGAGTTCGCCATAAGTTGAAACCCCTAAAGGAGGCCAAAGAAAAGGTATGCAATAGTTCTAGAATTTGTTTTGTTGATGGAAGGAAATTTTTAGAAGGCATGAAGCATGAGCATATGTGTTATGCATTGATTCCTAGAATAGATAAGGAAGATAGTGAGAAGGTTCCAATAGAAGTTTTTGGATTATTGAATGACTTTTAGGATATTTTTTTTGATAGCATACTTGAGGGTTTACCACCAGTGAGGAATATTAGTCATCAGATTGACTTGATTCCTGGAGCTAGTTTTCCAAATTAGGCAGCTCATAGAATGACTCGTGTAGAAAATTAGGAGTTGAACAAACAAGTTCAGGAGTTGTTGAGAAAGGGTTTGATTTGAGAGAGTTTGAGTCCATGTGCAGTACCTGTAGTACTAGCATTGAAGAAGGATGGGGGGTGGAGAATGTGTACAAACTCTTGGGCCATAAACAAGATAACAATCAAGTATTGATTTCCCCTGCCAAGGATGGATGACTTGTGGACTGTTTGAGTGGAGCTGAGTACTTCACAAAGATAGATCTGAAGAGTGGATATCACCAGATCTAAATTTGAGAGAGATGAATGGAAGACCACCTTCTAGACCAAAGAGGGCCTATACGAGTGGGTAGTCATGCCTTTTGGGCTAACCAATGCACCGAGCACATTCATGTGGCTTGAATGAGGTGCTAAAAGAGTTTCTGGGAAGTTTTTTTATTGTGTATTTAGATGATATTTTGATTTTCATTAAGACCTTGGATGAGAATTTAATGCATATTCATAGAGTTTTTGAGAAGTTGAGAGAGGAGAAACTATTGATAAATTTGAAAAAGTGTAGTTTTGTTAAAAGGGAGTTAGTGTACTTGGGGTTTGTTGTCTTAGCAAAGGGCCTGAAAATGGACCCAAAGAAGGTGAAGGCTATTCTAGAATGGCCTATCCCAATAACTACCATTGAGGCGAGGTCATTCCATGGTTTGGATAGTTTTTATAGAAAGTTCATTAAGAACTTCAATAGTATTTGTGCACCCCTGACAGAAGTAATGAGAGGGGATAAGAAAGCGTTCAAGTGGAGCACAGGAGCAACAAAGAGTTTTGACCTGTTGAAGTAGAAGGTGATAGAGTAGCCTGTTTTAGACCTCCCAGATTTCAATAAGGTGTTTCAAGTGGATTGTGATGCCAGTGGTTGTGCCATTGAAGCAGTGTTAAGCCAAGAAGGTAAGCACGTTGCCTATTTCAGTGAAAATTTAAATGATGCAAAGAGAAATTACTCTATATATGATAAGGAATTTTATGCAATAGTTCAAGCATTAAAGAAATGGAGGCATTATCTATTGTTGAAGTAATTTTTTCTATATACTGATCATCAAGCATTACAGTACCTAAATAGTTAGGGAAAATTAAATCAGAGGCATATGAAATGGGTAGAATTGCAGAGTTATACCTTTGTTTTAAAGCATAGGAGTGGGAGGTCGAATAGGGTTGCAGATTCCTTAAGTAGGAGGCAGACATTGTTGAGGCTACATGGTTGTTCTTCATATCGTGACACCAAATTTGTTGGATACTTTTGGAGGACCTCATGGAAGAAGATGAAAACATAGTTGAAGTTTAGTTCTACACACCATCCATAAATTGATGGGTTGACTGAGGTTGTGAACAAAATTCTAAGTAACCTACTGAGATTCTTGGTAGGAGATAAGCCCAAGGGATGAGACTTGATCTTACCCCAATAAAAATTTGCTTACAACAATTTTGTCAACAGAAGCATTGGTAGATCACCATTCCAAATTGTGTATGGAGGCAGTCCCAGGACCACCCCAGAATTGAGAAAGATGGACCAAGAGAAGAAGACAAGTTCCAAAGCTGAAGAATTTGAAGATAACATCAAGAATATGAATGGGTGTAAGAGCTGAAGATATTATCTCAACACCCAAGACCACTTGCAAAAAATAATGAAAACCTTCTACAAGAGGATATGCAAGATAAAGAGCTTGCTTGATATTAAGACCTATCAAATGATGAGGTATGAACTATATTACAAATGAGTACAATCACCTTCCTTATATAGGAAAGGTTGAAATGTAGTGATGAACATGATGTTGACAAATGTCACAATCCTATGATATGAGACAACTAATCACCTAGGAAATTATGCATTAGCCAGATAAGATAAGTTCTAGAAAGGCCAACTAAGACTTCTAGAAAGAATCTTATAACCTAAGTAAACTTATGTAAGTGTAATTAAATACTTAATTACACCAACACCCCCCATAAGTGTAACTTAGGGAGAATATTATTATGCAAATGATACAAATATGCAATGATGGGTCCCGGCTATGAGGCCATGTTAGGTACCCATGTACAAATGCAAAAAGAAATCTCTCACAATTGGAGAAAAGGAGAAAACCCCGTGGGACAAAACTCCTCTCCAAAAGAGAGAAAAGAAAGAAAAGAAACAAATTATGTGAGGAAGGATGGAGGACTCCATGATACCCCCCAAGTACACCATCCATCACATATATATATTACAAAAGCCACCCCATAGGAGGGAAAGAAAGAGACTACATAGCCCCCCATAATGAAGTAACTCCAAAACCACTGAAGAATATCTGAAAGAAAAACTAGAGAATCAAATGCCTGCAAACAACGTATCTCCCCTTGGGAAGAAAAATATCCAATGGTCGATGCTGAAGAAACCTCATCTTCATGAAGAAGCAAGAGGGAAGCAGTCTAAAGCATGAAATCTCTAAAGATGTGTTAAGAGCCTCTGAAGATGCCTCAACAAAATTAGGTGTTACCCCAATCAAGGAGGAAGAAAAAGAATGTGGAGACTCAAGAGAAACCTCCAAAGATGAATGATCAAAAAGGAGAGAAACTCCCTCAAACAAGTCCTCCAAATCTGCTGAAGAAGTTTGACATACCAAATCTGATAATCCTGTCATGAAACCATCCTGTATGTGCATATATGGAAAACCACAAGTATCCTGCTCATCTGAAGTCTAACTCAAATCTGAAGGAGCAGGAAGAGATGCAACCTCATTACATGGATTATGAATGGTGAGGTTTAACCATCCATGACATCCACCATTTGAACAATTGTCCACACTAGATCTTGGAGAGTCATTTGTGGAACATTCACCATCAGGAACAAAATGAGAAAAGTAGTAGATATTTTCCTAACGATTGGCCCTACCCACTGCAACAAGCTGCTTGGTATCCAAATCTCGAATGTATACTGATCTAGAGTAAACTCAATTGATTTACCAATTTGTGCTAACTAATATACTGAAAGAAGGTTATGCTTAATATAAGGAATACAAAGCACATTATTAAAGCTACCATGTGGCACATCAATAACCCCTTTACCATATACATCAAGATACACATAATTAGCCATCAAGATCCTCATAGGTGAAGTATGCTTCAAAGATGAAAACCTTTCAAGTTGGCCTGATATATGATAGGAGGCTCCAGAATCAAGAATCCAATTTTTAGACCTCTCAACTTGTGTGACAACAAAGGCATGTCCTTTCTATTTAGAATCATCTATCATATCACTCCTATTTGCAATGCCTGCATGACTAGTGTGTGTAGTAGATGCCAATTGAGAAGAAGAAGATCATGAACTTTTAGACTTAGAAGGAAAATAAATGTTGTGTTCCTTTAAGAGTTGCCTCATTTCATCTAATTCTTTCTTGTAACAAGTGTGTTCACCATGCCTTGGTTTTCTACAATAACCGCATTTAGTCTTCTCCATCTTAGGTTTTTCCTCTTTTGAAGAGGTGGGAGGTTCTTTAGATTCTTCCTTAGGTTTGAAATTTTTCTTTCCTTTATCCTTAGATGATGATGATGATGATGATGATGATGATGATGATGATGCAACTAAAGCATGATTCTTAGTATGTGTATCAAGTTGACTAAGTTTTGCTTGTTCTCTAGTCAACCTATCACAAAATGTCTCAAAAGAGGGCATTACAAAAGAATCACCTAAGCCATCCATAGTTGCATAGAAGGAAGTAGAAAAGTATGCAAAAAAACTTTCCAACTTAGAAAAAATAAAAAAGATGCACTCTTTATTAGTTTTTTCCTTGCCACATCCATCCAATTGAGATCTTAGTGATTTGAATTTTACCAAGTAGTCTTCAATGGTGGAAAATGCATTTATAGAAAGTGAAGCCAATTTAGCCTCCAACTGCATGGCACGTACCTCATTAACTACACCAAAGAGTGTCTTGTACTTATCCCACACCTGCTTAGGGGTTGTACATTCCTCAATATGAAAGAATAAACTATCTGAAACATGCATTGCAATTAAAGCCATAGCTTCATCACATTTATTCCTATGAGAAAATCGTTCATATTCTCTGGTAAAATCAGGTTGATGATCACCCAAAGTGGACCACAAACCCTTTGACCAAAGCAATCTTTACATTTTTACCTTCCAGGTGTGATAGTTATGAGGAGTCAACACTTCAAATCTTGGTTCAGCCATGAGATCAACAAGTACCAAGAGTGCAAATATGGAAAATATCTGAATCAAACTGATATGAAACCTCCCAAATCTGATAATACAATTGAAAATAAACCCCCCCCCTCACAAATAGAACTTCTCCAAGAATCAGGATGTCCAAGTTATGAAGCATAAAGCAAATATGCAAAAAATTGAATATCTCACACTTGGGGCTGAAAATGAAAAAAGTACATGAACCAAATCAAAGAGCTCCTCAATACCTTCCAAATGCAACTTGAATCACCGAAATTGGAGAAATTGGCAAAAAGTTATGAGCTTGGAGGTCCAAAGGGGTGATATGACTTCAGTTATCAATAAATTGTACTTGCAGCAAAAATTTTCAAAAATACATGCACCACTGCGAAGTACTCAAAGAGAGCTTTCTACCAATATCTCATTTGCAGAATTTGGAGATCGTAGCGAAAAGTTGTGCAAAAACGGAAAAAAAATGCCTATTTTAGGCAGTTTGGGGCCAAATCAGGAGACTAAACAGGCGCAAAAGGCATCTGCTAATGTGGTGCAAAAATCGAGTCCCTGGGGCTGGAAATTGGTCACTAATGTGATCGTCTGGGCTTCCAATGCAAAAAAAACTGTGGCTACAAACTTGTCGGCTTAATACAATGATATCGACTTTTTCAAATAAACAAAGTCTTAAAGAAATGTCAGCTTTTTAACATTTGAAATGATTTTAAATCAAAAATTTATAAATGGTAAAACCTACGGTGAAAATCCAATGCATATACACCAAGTACCCCAACTACATAAATATAGTACCCGCTAATGGCCACTGATGATGGGATGTTGAAGATACCCCAGAATATGTCGATCGAGCTAACCACTAATTTGACCATGTAGACAATGATGACAATGACCAAGTACCATGACATGCACAGAAAAAAGACCTCGTACCTACCAATGAGACTACAGTCAAGTACTGGCAGCCAAAAGGAATTAAAGTTGAAGTACTTAGGTAGAGAGAGGACGACGATGGGAGAAGTAGCATGGGCCAACAACGGAAGATCTAACAACCTGTGAGTGGGATAAATGGTGGGCGACAGTGGAACAAACGCCGATGGATATTAAAAAAATCTGACGATGAGGGCCTAGATAGATGGTACCCGTCGATCAAGATGATGGTGGAGGTTGGCGGTGGGAAAGCACCTGCAAATACAAATGCCGAAAAACCTTGCAAGGAAAGGACAGAGGGGCCGAAAAAATCTGCAATTGGCCAAACGGCCCTACAAACTTTAATATGTCTGCCGATTTTTTTAATAAACCCCCAAAAATAAAATGACACCAAAATAATATGCCAACAAATATAAATTACCCAATAATATTTTTTGATATATCCCAAAACAATAAATTTTTAAAAGAACCCGATTCAATAAAAATGCAAAATATAATTTTTGAATTATTTTTTCTGCAAAAATCGTACCCTATACCCAGGGGTTGTACGGCCACCCCAGGTAAAAAAAATTTGCCTCACGAATAGTTGAAGGCGAAATAGGGTGAATTATATGTCTATTTTCATCTCTCAGTCCCCTTGAAGACGATGGCGAGGTTGGATCTGCCTAAAAATGCACCAGAAGCTCTGCAACCTCTGAATCTTGCAAATATTCAAACCTCCATAACTTTGGCTAGAAATGTCATATTTAGGTGAAACAAAAGTCAATTCTATCTTTTTTCAGCTTCCCTGAACTCAAATCTGAGCTCATATTTCCTCCAACACAAGCCAAAAGCGACTTTCCATGAAATCCCACCTATGGAGAGACAACCTCAAATCAAGATCTCTCACTAGCAATAGCTCCACCCTCAAATCTGAGAAGGGTTTTGCAAGATGTGGCTCTGATACCATGTAAGAGCTGAAGATATTAGCTCAACACCCAAGATCACTTGAAAAAAATAATGAAAACCTTCTACAAGAGGATATGGAAGATAAAGAGCTTGCTTGATATTAAGACCTATCAAATGATGAGGTATGAACTATATTACAAATGAGTACAATCACCTTCCTTATATAGGAAAGGTTGAAATGTAGTGATGAATATGATGTTGAAAAATGTCACAATCCTATGATATGAGACAACTAATCGCCTAGGAAATGATGCATTAGCTAGATAAGTTCTAGAAAGGCCAACTAAGACTTCTAGAAATAATCTTATAACCTAAGTAAACTTATGTAAGTGTAATTAAATAATTAATTACACCAACAATGAGAAGGTAAGAGAACATATTAACAAGATGAATATGCAGTATAAGGCTAAGGCAGATTAGAAGAGGATGAATAAGGAGTTTCAGATTGGTGATGAAGTGATGGTCCATTTGAGGAAAGAAAGGTTTCCAATGGGAACCTATAACAAATTGAAGATGAAGAAGTTCAGTCCCTGTAAGATTTTGAAGAGGCATGATTCAAGGAACGCATATGAGGTAGAGTTTTTGGATGGAGTCAACATTTCCCCTGTGTTCAACATTTCAAATTTGATAGAGTATCATGAAGGTGGCATAGAAGAAGTACCAACAATGGAACAATGTGGCATTCCAACACCTACTTCAGAGAAGGAGGAGATTGAAGCAATCTTGGATAGCTGTGTGGGAAGAAGTACCAGAAATAGGAAGTGTGGAGAATATCTAGTGAAGTGGAGAGGAAGGCCTGTGGAAGATTCATCTTGGCTGTCTAAGCCAGAGGTTGACTGTTTGGGTTTTCCTCAACCATCTGAGACGTGGCAGGGTCACTTCTCAAATTACCTTGGGTGTATGATGTAGGAGCATCCAGTGGTGTAAGGGAAATCCTACATCACCCAAAAATATCTTTACTTTCTTTTAGCTTTTTGTAGATGTTTTTACATTTTTGGATACCCTTTTCTTCGAATAAGAATTCTCAACTTTCAAAACTACTTTTCTGCTTGTTTTGCTCAACTGCTATTTTTAGCAAGTGTGAATTTGAAGGCATGAGGAGGCATAAATTTAAGGGAAGCTTTAGGACAAAGAAATAAGCACTTTGGTGAGAGAATCAGGTCAAGTTCATTCACAGTTTGAAAGTTATTCAAGTTTCAATTTCTGCTTTTTGCCCTGAAAAATCTTCCAATTCTAGTTTGAGGCACTAAACGGTCCTGTACAGGCCCAAAAATCATTGGAACCAAAAACGAAGGTTCTTAGCATGTTCTTCACTCTGATACCTTTCCAACGGTTCAAACGGTTTGTCAAACGGAGTCCCAGATCAAAAGTTATGGCTCCCGGAAGTTGGCGCATTTTCAAAAATGTGCTAATTTTTTAATGTGGTTTTGAAATTTGAATTTCAATTGCAATTTTCACCGCCAAAACTGCTAAAACTCATAATTTGAATGTTTTTTTGGGCTCCAAACGAAAAGGGAGTTATTTATGGGCTAGTTTTTGATTTTTGGGTACCTTTTTGGGGAAAAGAGTGCATACTAAGAAAAGGGAACTTCTGTAATTTTCTATAAGGGCATGTATTGTAGAGCTCGAGGATTTGGGTTCCTCTGCATGTAAGCATTTCATTCTTCTGAATACTATAATATTCTCTAGTTTTGGTGTGTGATATTTTGTGTCTTAGGTTAGCACCCTTGTCAAGATACTCCATGATTTTAGTTTTATCCCCTCTTCAATAATTTCATTTTCTTTACATGATTCATGAACCAAAATTTATTTATTTTCTTTATTTGTTTACCTATAATTTTACAAAACATGTACATGTTTTGGACTACACAAAACATGCACACGTTTTGTATTTTAGAAAACATGCACATGATTTGTATTTTACAAACCATTTATGCATTTTGGCTTGACAAAAATATGTACACATTTTATCTTGCACAAAAAACGTACACAATTTATCTTGCACAAAACACATACACATTTTGTCTTGCACAAAACATGTACACATTTTGTCTTGCACAAAACACGTATGCATTTTGTCTTGCACAAAGCATGTACGTGTTTTTTCTTGCACAAAACACATACGCATTTTGTCTCACACAAAACACGTACGCATTTTGTCCTCACACAAAACACATACGCGTTTTGTCCTGCACACAAAACACGTATGAGTTTTTTCCTGCACATAAACCACGTACATGTTTTGTCCTACACACAAAACACATACGCATTTTTTCCTACACACAAAACACATATGCATTTTGTCCTGCACACAAAACATGTACGTGTTTTGTCTTGCAAAAAACACATACACGTTTGCAATTTATCCTGCACAAAACGCGTATGTGTTTTGTCTTGCACAAAACACGTATGTGGTTTGTCTTGCACAAAACACCTACTCATTTTGTCCTGCACAAAACACGTATGCATTTTTTTGTGTACAAAACACGTACTCATTTTTCATGCACAAAACATGTACACATTTTTTCGTGCACAAACCATGTACGTGTTTTTTCGTGCACAAAATAGGTACACTTTTTTTTGTGCACAAGTTACGTACACGTTTTGGCTTTTACTTAGGCTTGGATGGAAAACCTTAGGCGAAAACGCGTATGTGTTTTGTGCAAGACAAAACGCGTATGTGTTTTATGTGCAAGAAAAAATGCGTACATGTTTTGTATGCAGGACAAAATGCGTACGTGTTTTGTGTGAGGAAAAAATGCATACATGTCTCGTGTTCTATCTTGCACAAAGCATGTATGCGTTTTGTCTTTCACAAAACACATGTGTTTTTTCTCACACAAAACACATACGCATTTTTTCCTGCACACAAAACAAGTACGCATTTTTTCCTGCACACAAAACACGTATGCATTTTGTCCTACACACAAAACACGTACGCGTTTTGTCCTACACAAAACACGTACACATTTTATCTTGCACACAAAACACATACGCGTTTTGTCTTGCACAAAACACGTACGCATTTTGTCCTACACACAAAACACATACACATTTTGTCCTGCACACAAAACATGTATGCATTTTTCCCTGCACACAAAACACGTACACATTTTTCCCTGCACACAAAACACGTACGCATTTTTCCCTGCACAAAACACGTACGCGTTTTTCCATTCAAAAAACACGTACGTGTTTTTCATGCACAAAACACTTATGCATTTTTTCATGCACAAAACACGTACACATTTTTTCGTGCACAAAACACGTACGCGTTTTATCTTGCACAAGTTACGTACATGTTTTGGCTTTTACTTAGGCTTGGATGACAAACCTTAGCCTTGGATGGTTCATTTGCCTCATTTTCACATGATTTTCCCATCCATTCTTGTTTTTCAACTTTCCCTTCATCATGTTTACACATTATAAATTAAATCTTAGTAAAATTACCATCACAATTTCACACGTCTTCTAAGCTTTGTAACCATATATATATTTTTAGATTTGAACTACATTAATATGTTTATTTTTAATCTCTTTTTTGTTTTATTTACTATATTCATTCAAGAATGATATAAAAGAGCATAGGAAAAACCCTAGAGCCCAAATCCTTCATGAAGGATTGATAATGTTAATCATGGAATATGAAAAGTCTTTTTCTATTCCTCCTAAACCTAGGAGGATTTCGAAGACCAATCATGGAAAGGTTGTTGAGTCTAGGTATGACATCGCCAAGGATGTTGAGGATTCTGATTGGGTTGAAGAGGACAATGTTGAACCCTTAATAGAGGTGTTTTCGGACCCCCCATCGAAGCTATGGAAAGCTAAGAAGTACCATAAGAAAAACCCCTAGCCTTCTTGGTCAGGGGGATCCCATACTGGCAATGGTGATGAGGAGATCACTCCCCCCTACTACTAAGAAGAGAAAGTCAGATAAGAGTGCTAGTGAGGGCGGTGAGGAGGTGCCCATATCTTCTCCAAGAAAAGAAAGAGCCATGTGAAAGAGAGTGGCAAGGGTTTTGAGGAGGTGGAGTTGTCTAATAAGGAGGCCCATGAGGGTGGTAAGGAAATTCCTTTGTTTGCAACAAAGAGAAAGATCCTGATGAAAGTTAGTGGCAAGGTTAATTCTTAAACTTCCAAGAAGAAAAAGTTGACTCCTAAAAAAGAACTCTGGTGAAGGTAAGGTGGATGGTAAGAACCAATAAGATGATGTTGAAAAGGAAGGTTTCAAACCCATTAAGCTAATGGATATGCAGGGGAAGGATACTCATACCAACAAAGGTAAAGAGATTATGGAGGATTAGGTGGACAATCAAGGAAACCCTGTGCCTAATTTTTTTAAAGATTTGAACATCTTCAATTGTAATAGAGAGGAAATTCAAGATATCCTAGGCTTGGCTAGAGTTGGTGCTGTTAATTACTTCAAAACTTTTAAATGGTTTTTTATGGAATTCAATAAACTTAGCATAAAGATTTGTGCCCTGTAAAAAATAAATGAGAAGAATTCAACTAAGAAGGGGGCCACTAATCAAGAGGAGAATATGTTGGAGATTCTTTGATATGTTGCCAAGGATGTGACTACTCTCAAAGATGAGCATGGAAAGTGAATCTCTATTTTGGAGGAAAAATCGTTAAGGTTTATGATGATCTTGGTAAGTTGGTCAAGATCAATGTCTCTTCAAAACAATGCTTCGAGCCTTATCATTCTCAATGATAAAATGAAAAGTGGAATAATGAGGGGAATGAAAAGGTCAAGGATGTTGCTACTGGTGATGATGGTGTGAGCAAGGGTAAGGGTATGTGCAGGATCATCATGAAAAAAATAGGCCCTTAAGTGGCAAAAAAATTAGAAAAATCAGAGTTAAGCAACTTGACGTAAAAATTTGAATAAGTTATCTATATTATTTCAAAAATATGTAAGAATAGAATCTATAGAAAATTGAATGTAGTTTCTAAACTACTAGGTTTTTTAAATCTATTTGGTGAAAATTTGAAATTTCAATGCAAGAGTACTTAAATTTCAAGGAAAAAATAAGAAGTAGGTGTGTCTGACCACCCTAACCACAATAAAATGATAATATTTTTTATAATATTTTAGATATAAGTAGAGGACTCATGTCCGATGTGATGCATATTTTTTGTAATTTTTTCCAAGTAAATAATTAATTATGATTTTTTATTACAACTTTTAAAAATATAAAACACATATGTCTAACACCTTAACTTGGTCAAAACTTCATGAAATTCAGTTTTTTTAATCCTATAGTATGCAAAGCATAGAATGTGACACATGTTTCAGATTCAAAAAATGTGATACCGTTTGAAAGTTATAGATGTTTTTCAATTAGCCTATCAATCAGGACTTTAGTCGTAATTCAAATAGAAAATGAATAATAATTATTTATTAAATTCAAAGTAAAGCATAATTTATATTGATGGAAAGTTGAGAATCTCCTTTAAGAACCCTTTTTGTTTCATCTATTTTGGGTAAAAAAAAAGTCGTCAGCCACATACCCTACACATACCCATCATATCGCCACTTTTTGGCCCATCATGATCCTACACATACCCGTAAAAAGGATACTATGGTTGTTGTTGGACCACACAGTCATGTGAAGAAGCCTACAAAGGTTTTGGAAAGTGATATTGCTGAAATTGTTGAGCTTTATGATCACATTATTACCAAGGATTTAGAGGTAGCAAATATTCTGAAGAACCTAAAATAGGTTACTTCTTGTTGTCATCTGATTTTTTTTGGTTTTTTTTAGCTGCTTGATGTTTCTTGCTTTATCTTTCAACAAAATTTTTCCTATGTAAAGGGTTTTAGGTCCCTTCAAGACCTACTTTACCTGTAATAAAAAATATGTTTATTTTTAATGTCTTTCACTAATGTTTCCATAGTTATCAAATACATATGTATTGACTTTTTTAATAACTTTTGACCTACTTGTCTGAATTTGAAAAAAATATAATATTGTTCTACTCTTCATTCTTTAGAGATTTAAAAAAAAAAACATTTTTGATTATTTTGGTGTAAGTTATGTGACACACATGCTCGGTGATGTGATTTTCAAGATGCATCCACTTTGAAAAATCATAAAAAAGTACCCAATAAAAAATTACAAAAAATATACAACTTCTAGTACTCACTCTTAACTATATTTCTACCAATAGATTTTTGAAAATACTAATGCAACCAAAAAAGTGAGGGGAACATGCCAGACACTATGTTATGTTTTTCTAAAAAAATAGGAACACTTTTGTGTTCGCAAAGAATTTGATCCTCTTAATCTTATCCATTTTTGAAAAAACTTTAGTAGTTTAGAAACTAGATTTAAAGTACTACAATTCTTGTTCTTTCGATATCTTCAAATTTTGAGTGCATGAATCTCAAATTACTCCTCCAAGTTCAGGTTTAGCTGATTTTAGAATAAAAGTGGCCACTTTTGACCCCCTTTTTGTGCACCATATTGGTGCACTTACCCAACTATCATGGATACTTAGGATCTAGAAACCTGAGGAACCAAACCATCATAAAGTGCTTGGTGTAATAAAAATACCTACTAATTGAAGGTGATACATGGGAAGGAGTTGATATTTTGAAACATCTAAAATTGAAATTCTTGAGGTAAGTAATTTTGAGGAGGGAAGACTACCATGTCCCCCTTTTTAATATGTTATCATGATGCTCCATAAGCCCATTTCTCATTTCCCATATACCCAGGGAAATAATACCATGAAAATGAATTTTATAATTGTTATGTGTGTTACAAATTTTTTTTGTCTTCATAATGTGACCACTTATAGTATTTTCATAATGTGGGAACTTAGAGTGGGGGCCAAAGGATGTATTCTTGTTTTATCAATTTATTCCCTCAAATAAATTGGACTTCTAGTTCATCTATCACTAGAAGAGGACGAAAACCCCTTAATTTTTATCATTGGATTAGAAAAAAGAAAAACTTTGTTCAGATTTGGATTACCTCATTCAAATATTGCACTTGGGCTTCATCATGTAGACAATTGAGGATTCAAGTTCAAGTGGTAAAGGATATGGGGGTTACTTTCATAGGACCTAGTTGTGAATTTACTTCTAAGCTAGGATATCATTTTAGTGTTATAATCACTAATCATTGACAACTACCTTGGAATAATTTCCTTTTATTTGATAGGCATCTTCTGAGCACCATATATAATAAATTTATTATTGGTTTTTATGACAACTTATTTAGATTTGCAACTTTAGAAATATTTATTATTTTTGAAATGGAAATAAATTGATTATTGGTTTTCTATGATAATTGTTTTGGATCTACAAATTTAGGAATATCTATAATTTTTGAAGTGAAAATAAATAATAGATTATGAGTGGGTTGTTGTGTTGATAGTTCATAAGTGTTGTATTACTTGTTGCAAATATATCTAATTTATTTAGTAATCTAATCCTAATTTGTGATAAAAAAATAATTTAATTACTAAGCATTGAAATCTATAATGTGAGCAATTTAATTAGATATTAATCAATATTCTAATTGGGGATATTATGGTAAAATATAAAATAAACATAATCAAATGAATTAGATTTAGCTAATATTACACAAAGTATAATCATGCTATACTCAACATTCTAATTAGGGATTTCTAAGCGAACCAGATCAAGTATGAAAAGAAAAGCCCTGACTACCCCAAATATGACTCAGATTTTCATGGAGGGGGTCTGGGATATGGTGGACCTGGAAGAGGTTGCTGATGAGCTTCTGAAGTCTATGGATTAGCTGTGGTTGGGCCCAGTTTTGTCTATTTGCCGGCCGTCTGATGGCTTTTTTGCGGCTTTTTGTGGCTGCCTGTTTTAGCTGGTTTTTATCTCTATGGCATCCTTTTTGTCTTTTGGACCTCTGTTTTGGTCTTTGCTTGTAATGTTACTTTGTGGTTTCGGGTCCCTGTAAAACCCGTTTATCCCCTTTTATCAAAAACATTCTAATTAGGGATATTACAATAAAATATTAAATAAACATAATAGAATGAAATATATTTAGGTAATATCACACAGTATAATCATGTTATACTCAATATTCTAATTATGGATATTACAATAAAATATTAAATAAACATAATAGAATCAATTATATTTAGGAAATATCACATATAAAGTATAATCATGTTATGAATAGTAATAAAGGAAGAGAGAGAGATTGCTTAGCTTTGCAATTGAAGAGTGATTTATGTTTGCTAAAGATAATTAAATTTATATGGGTAGAAACACAATCTGTGTCACACTTTTATAAAGGATATAACCAACATAATTACAATTTTTCAACTTCAACTTCAACTATGTAAAAGTGATATTTATGTTATGAATTTTAAAATGATAATGTAGAACTCTTCAAGTAGTTTATGTTCAAATTTTTATATTATTTAAGATATATTTTTTATAAATTTAAGAACAAAATTTAAAGTGTTGAAAATTTTAGAAGAAATAGAGGTTTTTTATTTTGATAAAAGTGGCAAAGCCACTAAACAATTTTATTAACTTAAAAAATGTTACAAACCTGGTTCAAAAGAGCATACCGGTAGGAAAGAACCAAGAAGAAAACCTTCGATTAAAGCTCAGTTCAGATTTGATTTACACTACAAGAGCATCCTCCAAAAGTGAGGAAACTAACATATAGAACAATTTAGGAAGAGAGCATGGAAGCCCAACATACAAAGAAATTTTAGAGGAGTGCCTGAAAAAATTGGCCATAACAAAGAGACTTGAAAAATTGCCAACCACAACCAATTCCCAAAATAGAACCAAAGATAACCACGAAGTCCTAGGAGTCGCAAAACCATGACAAAATTTGATACCATCTTTTATTCCAAGAAGTCTTGCAAGATTTAGAAGATACCAAAAAATATCCAAAACCTTCTTATTTATGTTAATACTGTAGACACTGAAAAATGTCCTAATTGATGTCATACACTTAAATCAGATTTATTAACATCATTTCCTCTGTAACTCATCATCTTCTCGCTTAATTGATTTAATTAGCCTATCTAATTAATTAATTTCATCATTTTCACCCATTGGCCTAATTAATTAAATCGGGTTAATTCATCTCTTTTCGCACTAACACTTCATCTCATTAAATTAAATACATCAAAATATTTAATTTAATTCCCTATGTCATCTTATTTAATTAAATAACCCTAAGTTATTTAATTAAATATCATTTCACTCCTCTCCTATTTATTAAATCATCTAATTTAATAAATATCTATGTATTCTTCCAATTCCCTAATTGCATAAATTAAACCTTGTTTAATTAGCAATTAAACTAACTTTCCTCTAATCAAAGGGAATATCCCCATGGAATATTCTTTATCCTTTTTGCACAATTAAAACTTTGTTTTAATTTGTAACATACCTTTTTCCTCACCCTAAAGGAATATTCCCTCTCCTCCAATCAACTCACCTAGCTTCTTCAACAAGCCAAACCTTCAAACTCTTAAGCAAGTTACCTTTAACCTGTGTGAGCAAGTCAAAAGTGTGTTTGTTTGAGGCAAGTGTGAGCCTTTGATTTAAAACTTTCATCATGCATTCTCACCCATTGATGAGAATCCATGATCCATACCTCTCATCCCCTTCATCTTGAACTGTTTATTAAGCTTTTTGATCTCAACCATCCATTCCTCATTTTCTCTCCTATAAATAGATCACTATTTGGAGACAAATGGATCCATCTTTTATTGCAAACTTATGTTTTTGAATTTACTCACATACTCACTCATCTTTTACTCACTTTTTAGCTTGTTTTAGTTCGTTTTCATTGAATAATAGCTTAGAGTATCCATTAATGGCTTCCATGCATCCATCTTAGTTTGTAAATAAATTAGGGTTTTCATCTTTTAGCATCATTTAAGCTTAAATTAGCTTAGATTAGCTTAGAAATTGAATAATTAGATCATTTGTAGCATAAAATAATGGTAACTTAGCTTGTATCATGTTTATTTTAGCATAAATTAGGTTTTCATACATCAAACACCATGTTTCCATCGATTCTCTTCCATAGAATTGACTGAAACAAGCTCACTTATCATGGGATTGGGAAAGGGTCGTCGTTCCACATCAATGCGACACCAATTCCACAACAAGATAAATTTTGAATGGATTAGAATAGATGTTTTGATAGCTTTCATAATTTAGTATGTTAGGTTTTGATGAAATGTTTAGTTTTAATCTTGTTTGATCGATCTTGTTGAGATTTGAGTATTGGTGGCTCTGTTATGCTTCGATTCTTCATGGATCAAGCGTAATTTGACCCATACCGATATTTTCACATCGATAAGTACCAATAAAAAATACAATAGAACCTGAATACTATCAACCTTTCCCAGCTTAGGAGATTAACATTTATGGACAAACAACTTGAGATCTCATTACGCAATAAAATAAAAGTAAACAACCTCTTCAAAAGTAAATATAAAATTTGTAATCAAACCCATTCATATGCAAATTGAAATTAGCTCCTTGCCATGGGGGATGTGGGTAGAATCTCAGGGGATCAATTAGAGTTTTAATGACTTTCCAAAGGAGGAATTTCATCTTCACTAAATTCCTTATAAACAATTTGGTCGTCAATCGCTTTATTGGCTAGGTATTCAGCTACAATATTTTCTTCTCTATAACAATGCTTGACCACAAAAGAGCTAAATAAATTTAACTGAAGCATAACTCTTTCTAGCAAATATTGGAGTTGTCAAATATGTGTTCTTGTGTTCATAATTGCATGGAAAATTACCATTGAGTCACCTTTAATGATAATATATATTATACCCAAAGAAGTGGCTAAGTCTAATCCTAGACTAAGAGCCTCAAGTTCAGCTCGATTATTGGTGCCAACAGACAAAATTTTGTAGGTAGCTTTTAACACTTTTGAGTTTGCGTCTGAAATCACAACACCTATTCTAGATTTCCCTGGATTGCCCCTAGAGGTACCATCATAATTTAGTTTGAAACTATTTTCTAGAGGGGGAAACCATTCCACATTCCTTCTCAACTGTAGTTTATCAACCTTGTTTGTAAATGAGTCGTGAGAAGGAAAGGATTTAAGCAGAGGCCATGTTTTAAGGATATAACTATCCCAATTTGAGAAACATTTTAAATTTGTGAGTTTCTTAAATATTTGATATTTAACTACCTCAAAGATTGATTTCTCTATTTTAGATTGCACATCCTCCAAGGTTGAGGCCTTATTCCTGAATATTCTATTATTTCTCTCAATCCATATATTCCATAAAATCAAAGATGGAGAGATAGTCCATAAACTAGCAAAAAAAGAATCCCGAAAAGGAGAAGGCCAAGCTTTACATTGAGCAATTAGAGACGGGAAAACCATTGAGGACCAATCAAGTTTACTAAACAACCAATACCAGCAACTTGAGGAGAAGGGACAATGCAGAAACAAATGGTCTATAGATTCTATGAAATATCCATAGAAGACACAAGGGAATACTACTACTAAACCAAGTATGTCTAATCTAGCACCAGTTAGGAACCTATCATGAACAACAACCCATACAAAAGCACTTGCCTGAGGAAGGCAAGCTTGCCCCCAAAAGAATTTAGCAGGTAAATTCAACTTAATAAGAGGATCCAATAAGGATATATATCCATCTTTCACGGTATAATTTCTCGATTTAGATTTTTTCCATATGAGCACATCCTCTTTATTTGAGAAGACCATGTCTCTTTGACTCATTTCCTCTTTATAGGACATTTTTAGGTGATTCGATATATCCAAAGATTCAACTAATTTCCAAGAGATGTGGAGGATAGAATTTGAGTATTCAATAATGAAATAATCAACTACATACACACCCGAATGGATTTTAAGTGTTGTTATTAGATTTCCCCAATCTTGAGACTGTGATAAAACAGAGTATCCATTCCAGGCATCATCCCAAAACTTAGCCTTCATTCCATTATGTATCAACCAAGAAAGGTGGGGAAGGATTATTGAACGACAAGATGAGATAAAATTCCATACTACTGATCCATTGGGGAGTGAAGTAGCAGTAAAGATACTCTCTCTAGGACGAGAGTTTAAATATTTTGCAAACATTATTCTCCCCCATCTTGATTCTAGATCCTGATATAGCTTCCAGACTAACTTAGCCCCTGGGGCAAGGTTTTTAATTACTTAAAACTCTTATACCTATGCCACACAATTCCTTAGGAAGGAACACCTTATCCAAGGAAATTAAAGGAATCTTAGCATGACCACCAACATTGTCATTCCATAAAAATGATCTCAAGACTGTATTTAGATGGTTTAAAGTAGGCTTAGGAGTTTTCATAACAGACATTAGGTATATAGGGATGGCATTCAAAACTGATTTTATCATTTGAATCTTACCTGAAAAGGGTAACCATTTATGTTTCCAAGATAAGATTCTCCCTGAAATTGAGGATACCACACTATCCCAAAATTTTGACTTAATGTTACCCATAAATAAAGGTATACCTAAATATGAGCATGGTAATTATTCAAGAGGAAAACCCCAAAACCTAATTAATATTTTTTCAATGATCTTGGGAACATTAAACAAAAACAACTTAGAATTGGTAGGATTAATCAACTGACCTAAGGTCAGAGTATAATCTCTAATAACTTCCTTCATTGTTTTTGCTTCTTGAATTGAAGCATGCCCAAACAACAAAGTGTCATCCATGAACAAACCATTTGTTTGGTGTTCTTGCATATTTGGAATATGTATTCCTTTCCAAAGATTCCTAAGATTGGCCGCTTTAATCACCCTACTCAAGTCTTTAGGCATGAGAATAAACAAGAATGGGGATAGAGGATCCCCTTGCCTAACACCTCTAGAAGAAGAGAAAAACCCACTGGGGAACCCATTGATTACAACTAAAAATCTTGCTGAAGAAATGCATGAATATGTCCACTTAACCCATTTTTCACAGAAGCCAAATCTACAAAGTATTGCCAGCAAAAAATCCCAATTGACCCTATCATAAGATTTCATCATGTCAAGTTTTAGGATCATAGAAGGAATTTTATGTATCTTGATAGAATGAAAAATTTCATGGGCAACAATTGCTCCCTCTGGGGTTTCTCTCCCAGGAACAAAACCCAATTGTTCCTCTGAAATTATACATGGAATGAGCTTAGCAAGATGTGAGGAAATAGCTTTGGTAAAGATCTTATACAAGGTGTTGCAATGAGATATTGGTTTGAAATTTCCAAATGAGGAGGGAACTTCTACTTTTGGGATAATAGTAATAAAAGTGTTATTAAGTTCTTTCAATATAGTTCTATTCCTCCTTGATTCTTCCAAAGCTAGAAACACATCCTAACCAATAATGCTCCAACATCTCTGAAAAAACAAGGTTGTGAACCCATTCGGGCTAGGCGATTTCTCGGAAGACATAGCAAAAACATCTTTCTTTAACTCATCCAGAGAAAATGATGTAGTCAAGGTAGGAGGGTCCAATTAAGGATTGTCTAGCCTTGCATCCTAGATTACTAACTCCATGATCACAACAAATATGCAACATAAATTAACAGCTAATCCATAGAAAGATAAAAGACATTCATGAACACTAGGCACAAGATATATCCTAGGAAAACCCTAACAGGGAAAAACCCAGCCTTCAAAGCTCATTCCTCATTATAATATAATCTCAAAACATATTACATATGCCCCTCAGGCTTAACATATTCTAGACTGCAGCCCAGGGATTACAAATAACTCAAATAATAACAATCTTCCATCGACTCCTTCTCTTGCTCCACACACCCTCTGCTCTGAGATCCTTCCAAATCAAAATACTTCATAAACATGCTTCATTCATACTATCGAGCATCTTATTGATTCATATCCCTCCCTCTCTATCATAACAAATCCTCTCTTCTATTTATATCATCCACAAATCATTTAACCCTTAACAAGTTGGCCCAATTACAATGACTAGTAAGATAACGTGCAGACCCAATTAGGTCGACTCCAAACAATAAAAAATTTATAATGTGAACCATCCAAAATTGGCCACACAAATCAAGGACCCAAAACAACATCTTCAAACACAAAACACCTTCAAAATTTATTCCTCGAAGATCCACAACACGCTACAACATCCTATTGGCCAAGAACATGAAAACATGAACTCACGAAAGAAAACCACCAATCCCGAGCACAAAGATCCATGTGGACCAACAACACATGATCTGGAAACATCCAAAATCATCATGAATCACCATAGAAACATCTGCAACAACTCAAGCCACCATAATCACATCATCTTTCTCTAGGAACACCAACTAGAACAACTAAACAATTGTCAGAACTTAGATACTCATAACTCGATCAAATCCTCATGCAGATCTCTAAAACTTAACATGGAAACACTAGACATACTCAATGACAAACCCTTTAATCCACAACCTTTGATCACCCACATACTAATCTAGCCAACATTCAAAACTTCATTGCATCACTGACAACCCTGCCACTTCACTGTCAACTGCATCAATTTTTTGAATGCTTTCGAATGCCCCTACATCAGACTCTTGGGGTTATTTTAAAAGTGATCCTCTTCACTTTGGTTTGTAGTGTCTTGAATTGGTTTGGTGATCTATCCATAGGTACTTGCAACTACCTCAAGGTCGACATTCTGTTCAAGTCTACCCTGCAAACTACCTCAAGTTCTTTTCTTTGAATTTGGTTCGGTGTTCTACTTGCAGTCCTTGCACTGCCTCACTGGTCGGTGGTCTGAGAAATCCCACCCTACAAGTTGCCTCAGGGTCTTCATCTTGTCATAGTTGAGGTTCGGCGGTCTACTTGCAATCCTTGCACTGCCTCACTGGTCGGCGGTTTGAGCAATCCTTCTCCACAAGTTGCCTCAAGATCATTATCCCTTTCATTTCCTTCATTCACATGTACTTCGCTAAACTTTCTCCTTAAGATCAATTCTTCACCTTCTTCCGGTTCCACTATGATATCTGATACCTCCAAAGGTTCCCCTTCCTTTGTGTAAATTAATTTAGGCTCTACTTCATCTACACAAAATATCTTTGCATCCTTTACTGCTTCTCTTTCATTACCTTCTCTGATATTAGGTTTTTGATGACACTCAATGCTTGATTCTTTCTTCCTCCAAACTTGAAAACATGTTCCTCTTCTAGCAAATCCTCTTTCACTCCTCCGATACCCGTCATTGTGATCAACATTATGACTTTTTTCACCTCTCCCTCTATATTTTGAATAACTATCCTTGTTTTGCTCTGTATAAGGCCTTCCTTCTCTGCATCTTGCTCCCTCTTTTCCTCCAATAGATGAGTTCTTCCATCTATACAATCTTCTAAACATACAAGTAACATGTTTCCACTTTGCTCCATCAATCCATCCATAATCCATCTACTTACAATCTGTCATAGGCTTTCTCCTTCTCATTTTATCCCAACACATCTTTTCAAAATGATTCTTTAATCCACATAACTTACAAGGATATAGATCCCAACACAATTCCTTTTCATGTCCATGCCTATTACAATGTGAACAATACATACTTTTTCTTCTCTGATTCAAACTTGCAATAACATTCTTACCTCCATCATATCCAATGCCTTCACTTTTGGGTCTCATCATTGGTTCAATAGGTTTTGTAATTCCTTGTTGATGCTTTCCCAATCCATTTCCTTCATATCCCATTCTTTGCATGATTTTGAAACAAATACCATCACCAACAATTGTAGGCTTCATTACATTGTTATCTTCAACTCCACCTTCTAAAGAAACTTCTACAATATCACACAAATCATTAGTATCACAAGAAACATCACAAAGTTTAGGCTTAGATCTCAAATTCTCATTCTCCTTTTGGTATGTTATAAGTGACTGCTCCAACTGATCAACATGTTCCTTCAAACTAGATATCTCCTTTTGCAAATTGTTTTCCTTGTTCAACTCTTCCAAACTTTCCTCCAGATCTCTATTCCTCTTTTCCACCTTTTCAAACAACTTGAACCCTTCTGTAAATTCCTTTCCAAGATCTTAAAACATATCCAACTCTGCTTCTAGTTCTTCATTTCTCCTTCTGACATCTTTCAGTTCTTCTTCAAGAGCATCATACTTGTCTCCTCCTAGTTCTTTCATCCTCTCCATCAATTCTTCATTGCACTTCTTGATTTCACACAATTCTCCTTCCAAAGTATCCCTTTCGCACATTAGGGTTTCATTTTCCTTCTTCATCCTCTTCCCACTCTTCCCCATTGAAACAAATCAGATAAACAACCAAGTTTGAATGTTCAACCAACTAACAGACTCGCAACCAGCTCTGATACCAATTGATGCAGTCAAGGTAGGAGGGTCCAATTAAGGATTGTCCAACCTTGTAGCCTAGATTACTAACTCCATGATCACAATAGAAATTAATAGCTGATCCATAGAAAGATAAAAGACATTCATGAACACTAGACACAAGATATATCTTGGGAAAACCCTAACAAGGAAAAACCCAACCTTCAAAGCTCATTCCTCATTATAATATAATCTCAACACATTACATATGCCCCTCGAGCTTAACAGATTCTAGGACGTAGCCCAGGGATTACAAATAACTCAAATAATAACAATCTTCCATTGACTCCTCCTACTCCACATGACACCCTTTGCTCTGAGATCCTTCCAGATCAAAATACTTCGTCACAGTGCCTCATACTTCACACTATCGAGCATCTGATTGATTCATCTCCCTCCCTCTCTATCATAACAAATCCTCTCTCTTCTATTTATATCATCCGCAAATCATTTAACCCTTAACAAGTTGGCCCAATTACAATAGCTAGTAAGATAACGTGTAGAACCAAATAGGTTGGCCCCAAAAAATAAACAATTTCTAATGCAAACCATCCAATGTTGGCCACAACAAAGCAAGGACCCAAAAAAACATCTTCGAACACGAAACACATTCAAAATTTATTCCTCGAAGATCCACAACACACTACAACATCCTATCAGCCAAGAACATGAAAACATGAACTCACGAAAGAAAACCACCAATCACGAGCACAAAGATCCATGTGGACCAAAAAAACACAATCTAGAAACATCCATGATCATCATGAATCACCACAAAAATTTCTGCAACAACTCAAGCCACCAGAATCACATCATCTTTCTCCAGGAACACCAACTAGAAAACTGAACAATTGTCAGAACTCAGATACTCATAACTCGATCAGATCCTCATGCAGATCTCTGAAACTTAACATGGAAACACTAGACATACTCAATGACAAACCCTTTAATACACAACCTCTGATCATCCACATACTGATCTAGCCAACATACGGAACTTCATTGCATCACTGACAACCCTGCCACCTCATTGTCAGTTGCCTCAATTTTCTGAATGCTTCTGGATGCCCCTGCATCAAAAAAGGATCCATAAGAGCATCATTATCCTAATGGGATACTAGACAAGGAATATAGTGCAAGAGAGTGTCACTGAGAATTGTGGGTTCTGCACTAAGTAGACTCTTAAAGAAGTAGGTAGCTTCTTGGGCTATATCCTTGTCATCTTCCCATACCTCACTAGTAGTGTTTTTCATCGATGTTATTATGTTCTTTTGTCTCTTAACTTTTGTTGATGCATGAATTTTTTTTGTTTTCTATCACCCTTAGACAACTAGGTATCCCTGGATTTTTGCCTCTAGTAGCATTCTTCACGAAAAATAACTTCATTTAATTTTGACATGAGGGAATTTTCAAGCTCAAAAGAGATAGGATTCATACCATTTCTAATGAAATTTTCATTTAAGTCTTCGATTTCCTTTTGAAGCCTATTTTTTTCTGCAAAAATATCCTTAAAATGCTCAAAATTCCAAAATTTGATTTTCCCTTTTAAGAAACCCAACCTCTTGACTAATTGAAACATACGAGATCCAACAAAAAAGGGGGCATTTTCCCACCAAAATTGAATCATGGGAATAAATTTTTTTTCCCTAAACCACATAGGCTCTAGTTTAAAATGAATCTTCTTAGGGGCCATATCTTCAAGAACCACAAATAAGATTTGAAAATGGTCAGAGCATGGATACCCAAGAATAGATGAATAAACGTCAAAGTCTAATTCCAACCATTTTGCAGATAACAAAAAGTGATCTAATCTTTCAACAATTTGGAAAAAAAAAATTCGTTTGTTAGTCCAGGTAAACTAACCATTGGGTGGTTTACAATCCATCAGGTTGTTATTGTCAATGAAACCCTTAAAATCTCCCAACACTCTTTTATTAGGAATTATACCACCCACTTTTTCAGAGTCCTCAACTATTGCATTAAAGTCACTACCAAAAATAACTAGCATATCATCAAGAGCTTGATTAAGCAAAGATAGCTAGTTCCACAATCTTTGCTTATCAATAGTACTAATTGGCCCATACACATTGAACAACCAAAATTTTAAGTCAGACATCTTACTTCTGATAAAAGCTAAACTCCAATGGAAAGAGTATGATATCAAGGTTAGTTCCAATGATTTTTCTTGCGAAAGAAAAGCTAGACCACTAGAAGCAACTAAAGAAGGAAAAAACAAAAAACTTCCAAGGATACCATTTAGCAAAGAGGGCTTCTACACCATCAACATTTAGTTTGGTTTCTTGGATCATAACAATGTCAAAATTTGCTAATTCTAATTGATGCCTAACCAGGCATATTTTGTTAGGGCGTTAAGGCCCCTAACATTCCATGATAGAACCCTCATTGTCCTCAAGGGGAGGACACCTCTCCCCTCTTCCTTTAAGTTTTTTTCTGGGTTGCCAACCCATCAGTAAACTTAGACTGAGTATTTTGTTTGAGGGTTGAGTTGCACTTGTAATCGAAGGGCTAAAAGTTATTTTCTTTTTTGCAGGGGAGAATAAGGTAGTTTGAATGTCTGCATCTATCTCATGTTGTGCCTTCAGATTCTTAGGTTTTCTCCCTCTCTTCAAAGGGGAAGAGAGAGAGGCAATGGGCGATAGAGGGGACTATGAGATAGGAAGATTCCCTTTAACTGTAGGGCTCAAGAGATCAACATCCAAATTTTGAGTATCCAAAAACTTTTCAGGAGATATAATTTCAAAAGGATTTTGAGATGTAGGGATATTGAAATCCTTCTCAATTTGTTCAAAATCATTATCAATTGTAGTCAAAATATTTTCTTAGATTGAATTATCAAGATTGATCTTGGAAGCCTTAACCAACTTCTATACTTTATCAATTATTTCCTAGTCAAGGGCAAGCTATTTTAAACTTTGTTTACATGTTTGCATATTACGTTTAGGCATACCAAGAGACAAACTCTTTTCCTTAATTGAAATTGAAGGACCTATAGGAATATTTAGGCTCTTCTCAATTTTCCTTAGGTCCTTTTCAGAATGTTGTCATTTATCTTTTCAACCACCTTTACCGATTCTTCAGCCTTATGTTCTTTGACATTTAAATTCTATTCCAGACCACACTGTTTTTCTTTTTCCAAAGATTTAGCAACTATTTTTTCACAAGTGTGTAGTTCTTTTTCTAGCAAGGTTTCCAGAGCCCTATCACTGGAATTTGGTATCCCCAAGAGTTGTTGATCTCTATCTGATAACAGTGTATCCCAAGCAAGAACCTTAGGAATTTATGAAGAATTCAATTTTGAAAGATCTAAAACATCATTTACCTTATGACTAGAGTCTTTCAAAGCAGTCCCAAAAACTTCACTGACCGAACGTAATGATGGTATATCCCATTTAGGGGTCGTGACATGGATTGGAGAGGAAAGATCCCTTGATCCCTCCACTATCCGCAGGGGGATGTGTGCAACCAAAGGGTCTGAAGTGTTAGCTAACGACTCATTGAAATTGTTAGTAACAAGATCCCTAGCACTAGCATTCGATTTTCTCAAAGGTTGTAGATCTTTTCCTGATAACAATGCATCCCCTTCGGAGGAAGAAGCTTTAGTTTTTTAAACAAAGGGGCATCCAATTCAACACTAATTTTCTTAAACCAGTTTGAATCCTTAACTAAATCTTGTCTCCATATTCCATCAAAATATTTGAGATTACAACACCTTGGTAGATTAATGTTAGGGTTAATTAGCACACAAATCTTTATGCACAACAAGCCATCAACAATTGAAGCATCTGACATTAGGTAATTACCAAAAGAATTACCTAGAGCTTCCAAGATTTACGGATCAGTAAATTCTAATGGAATGGTTGGAAAATTAAACCAAATCAGAGTTTATTTACTCAATAGTTGTTTTGCTTGAAAGAAAGGGTGCCAAGGATAAACAAGAACTAAATTTTTCCCAATCCAAACAAATATTATTTTCCAGGACCTTATTCTTAGCATCCAATGAGTCCAAAATCAAAATAAAAGTATTCAAGGAGAGTACCTGGAAATATAATGTTCCATACCAATGATCATGGATTCGTTTGTGAAGCTTTGAGAGAGAGATCCCTTCACCCCAATCCTGAAGGATGACTACAAAGTCAAGTAGATCTTTTGTTTTTTGACAGAGAGGTTGAATCTTCGCATTTACATATGGCATTAGTAGCCATACTTTATCCTTAGTTCCTCTGTTCTCCAAGCCTTCATTAGGGTTTGACCCCTTCTTCAAAGGTTGTTCATCCTTACTTCCTTGTCTTTAGGTTTAGCCGCATTGTTCCCCTTAGGGTCTTCATTTCCATTAGGATTGATCACTTTGTTTCCTTTAAGTTCACTCCTAACCAACTGCTCCTTACGGTTATCGACACTGATGTTTGACAAATGTTGTTGTTTGGAATCAGGGCATGAAATTTTCCTTGCATTTGCCGCATTAGCAAGTGGAGCATGGTTAAGGTTCAGGCCCAAACTGCCAATCAATGAGATTTCTTTCCCTTTTTCCTTTCTCTTAAAATTCTCTTTCCAGACCCCCACACGTCCATTTCCTGAAACTAGATTAAAGGCAGAATTTCGCCGCCCTAACATTTTCAACGATAATTTAACTGAAGAAACCCTAGGAATAGGGTTAGACCCACTTGTTCAAGCCCTAGCTCGTTTGCTATTCAATTTTGGCTTCAAGAAATTCCTAAAGTAGTCCGAACAAGGGAAGCCCCTTCCGTGATTTTCTTTCCAATTCTCGCCAACATCCAGAGGAGCCATATCGACCCATTTGCCCCCACAAAAAACCCATTGAGGGACATGTATAATGGAACCAAAACCCTGCAAATCTAGTGATGGGAGAACACCCTCATTGCACCCTCTTAGAGCCAAATCCACCCAGTTTCCATCATGTGAAAAACCCATTTTGGAGCGTGAGTGAACAAACCATATACACTCCAGTCACTCGAGGATCACCTAGTGCCTCATCTCCCTAAGGCTTTGTGGCCTCAGAAAGGAACCCTCGCTCCTCGCACTCTTTTTTTCACTCTAGAGCCATCCCAAAATTAGAAGAAAGAGAGGTTGATGGGATGTCACAAAAAAAATATAAAAGCTTACCCTCTAAATTGATGAATATTTAATATTTAATAATTTTTTAAGTTGAATTTACTTAGAACATCATGATTTTCATGGGATGCCAATTTTTATCAATTTTTTTTTTAATTTTTACTTTTTAAAAATTATACCCTCTTAGGGAGGTTTCTCTCTTCTAATGTATTGTATTTTTTTAACATGTTTCAATATATTTTTAATTTCTAATCAACTATATGTTTGATTATAAAAACCTACTTACAATAAATTTAAAAAAATCATAATAAAACTAGTCAAAATATTTATATATAAAAAAAATTCTAGACTT
Source organism: Sequoia sempervirens (assembly GCA_007258455.2). Classification (NCBI taxonomy): domain Eukaryota; kingdom Viridiplantae; phylum Streptophyta; class Pinopsida; order Cupressales; family Cupressaceae; genus Sequoia; species Sequoia sempervirens. Next base: position 38,972,088 of record VDFB02000009.1, on the reverse strand, counting down.
TGAGCTCTACAAAAAGGTATTTTCTTCAAATTTTCATAAAAGTACTCCTAGTTGGAAAAGTTCAAAGTTGTAGTTGATTTTTTAATTTATCCCAAAAGAAGGGTTAAATTGCCACATAGACACTTTTAGGCGAAAGGTTTCAACTAAAACCATCTCAATCGATAGGGTTTCACTCGAAACCTTACACATAAATTCACTTGCGATTCAAATTTTTAATACTTGGAACAAACTATTTTATAGTTTCGAACAAAAGGGTTTCCAACTATGTGCCACTTATATGCCACATGGTTTTAGATGAAATGATTTTGCTTGACATTGTTTAGGATAAAATTTTGTTTCACTCAAACTATTTTGTTTGTTGAAAGTGTGGCACAACTTTGTGCTTTTAATCATATGCCTAGGAATATGTCTTAGATAGTTAGACACATTGATTAGAATTAGAATCAAAATTGAAATACTCTTTTTTGCTCTATGTTATGTTAAGTTTGTTGTTCAAGATTAGGTTCATAGTTGCAACCTCGCTCTATAGCTATGAACTAAGCAATCTTTAATGACTTCTTGATTATCTTGTGAATTCTTAAATAAAAACTTCTTTAAGTAGCAATAGTGTCTCACTCTTGAGGTTTTTTCAAGCTAGTGATATTTTAAAATAACTTGATGGACAACAAGCTTACAAAACATACA
>VDFB02000009.1:38913807-38971304 GCA_007258455.2 Sequoia sempervirens | reverse complement strand
AAAGTTCCTTGAGTCAATAGCAAAGTTTTAATGATTTTTTTGGGAAATTTCAGGTTCATCTCAAAAAGAAACATCGAAGATCAATAGTGCCTTTTATGGATTTTATTTTCTTAGATTTCCTCAAAGACATGTACTACTATGCCACAAAGCAGAATCAAACATAGTTCATTTCCCACATTGAACCTTATAGAAAAATTAATGCTAATTAAACCAGTTCCAACAACACCATTAATAGATTTAGCAAACAAAATCAACTACCATGAAAGATGAAACATACAACATGAACACAAGATTTATGTGGGGAAAACCCTTTCGGGTAAAAAACCCCACACTCCAAAAGCCCAAATCACCATTGTATTATTCAACAATAGAATACAATTACAAATACAATTGAGGCTCCAAGCCTTTACAGATTTTAACATCTTGTTCTATCTAGAGGAACTCAACAACATAACCCCCTCTTCAATATGTCTCTCTCTCTCTCTACATTTCTCTGATCAACCTCCTAGTCGACTACAATCTCCACACTGTTACAATACTCTTATAGTATATAGCACATATTCACACCAAGAGAGATATTTCATCCAAGAGAACTACTGAGAGAGAGAGTCTCTAACCAAATGTACCCATAATGCTCCATATTAATCCAACATTTGTTTTTCTTTCCAGACCAACCAGGAAACTAACTGATTCATTTCTCATACACAATTGTATAGAAGTTGTCACATAACAGGTAACTGACATAACTACATCGGACCATTAAAGAGACTCTCTTCAACTCTCTCTGATAATAGCAAGTCACTCTGATTTCTTAATCACCCTACCGAGTCAATCCTCCAAACAACCTTCAATGGTCAACAACCAATAATCATTCTCCAACTTGACACGGTCGAGTCCCACCATGATGTTCTTCACGAGTTACTAGGTCAACCTCATTACCATATCAAGGAGACACCAGATCGCCTCCCACCAATACAAGTAATTCTCGTCGATGGTCACTTTACAGTCCAAGTATATCAGCTCATCGAAGAGGCATAATTAAGAGTCCCAATGAAGTCCCCAAGTCTCATTGATGAGAGTCATTGGTCCATTGAGGAGATTGTCTTTAGAGTCCTACTGACATAGTAGTGTCCCCCTGATGCAAGCTAAGTCACTTCGATAGGCTTCACTCACATGCTCCATTGGTCTATTTGGGAGACTCAAGATAGAGTCCCACCGATAACACATTGTCATGCCGAAGAAGACTCGAGACTTCATATCAGGTTGTTGAGGAGACATGACTCTGAGTCCATTTGATAACATGATATCTCATCGACATAACCATAACATCAACCTATGAAGACTTTTTCGGACCATCGAAAGGAATATGAATAAGGTCCCTTCAAAATCAAACTGTCAGGCCAACGAAACATCACCCGAATGTCAGTACATTTGAGGCATTGATTCTCAACATTTTTGCCACTTGACGAAGAATGTGTTGGCTACCAATCAATGCTCAAAGTCACTCTAACAACCATCCATGCTCCAACTAAGACACCTACACCAACATCCAAGATGTCCACCATCTCAGGCAACAATTCCTACCATCCACCAAAGGAAAAGGAATGAGCCAAGTTGTATATGCACTAGTCTCAAGAACTTAGGAATCTAATCCAACTGATAGAAAAGGCTACAAAAATATAGTCACCACTCCATTTTACTCACAAGATATACATAAGCATCACAACAAACTTCAAATTCCTCATGATGAACACAACCGTGAAGTCATTCTCCAAAAAACAAGACATACCATCATCTAGAACAACAACCAAAAAATTGACTGCTCCCATCCAACTGATCAACCCACGTGACTAAAAATAGAACACACAACAAATGCTAGTCCATTCAATCACACATACCTCAAAGGTATCCTCATTAGTAAACTCATGCCAACAACACAGCTAACCCATCAACTGCAGATATAGGCTCCATGTACAAACTATTCAAAGAATACCAAACATATTTAGGAACTCCCACTGCATGGGTAATGCCAAATCTGAAAGATCAAAGGAATAATGAGTCTACCAATAGCATCATATAGAAGTATAAAAAATGTCATGTAGTACCAAGAAATCATCCACAATGATATGCACACTCTATAAAATGACAACCTATATGAATAGCTCTCACCACGAGTCTTCACAACTCTCCCAAGTTATCCACACCCAACAAAGGAAAGAGATAAAGAACATCCATGTCATCACCCAAGAACATGAGTGAAAACACATGACCACAAGCTATTGATCACTATAGCTCCAACCAGACCTCAAACCAATGTAATGTGAAACCAAACATCCAGGAAGGTAACTAAGACCAAAGAGAGTAGCCATTGTACATCATGTACCTATAGAAAATCCTCCTAAATACACCTTTGAATGCCAACTGTGTCAAGTAAGATCTCCTCCACAACACCCCAAAGAGAACAACATAATAACACCTAACCCTTCAAGATCAAACACAACATATATATGTGTACTTATATGGATGTAAGCTTCTCCAAGAATATCAAACTCTTCCATTTTCCACCTCAAGAAAACAACCCATAAAACCATCTCCATATCAGCCCTTCAAAAAAATGCATGACAAATATACAAGGAGATGACCATGCCAAACATCCATCTAATGAATCCTTTAGAAATAACTATAGAGCTAAAGATCCATATCTATGAAAGATACAACATATAGACACATGCTAAACCAATCCTCAAATGAGTATCCAAAACCAATCATCATGAATCAACTCATTTCATAAGAATCAAAGCACAAACATAACACATCTGAAAGCAATAATGGGAAAGACCTTTCAAATGATAATCTACCAAGTAGACCAAAAGTGGGGAATGAGAATGCTCCTCCAGGATAACTAAGCTCTCATTACTTCTCCAAGAGGAATCTCCTCATTGGTCTTTGTTGAACTCATGTCCAACCAAGGTATAGGCTCCTCAGACTTTCTGTTGAAATCTCACCAAGAGTAACCATCTTCGTATAATTTTCTCACCTCAAGATAATTATAGCCTCACCTTATTCTCCATGTATCCATGAGCACTTGTAAACAATCACTCCATGCTAAACTCCAAATTGCACCACTATACTACCATGAAGTTTTCAAGCATATAATCAATGTACCCAAAACACAGAGAATCACCAGACCATTGTCAAAGCTCCAATCATCTAAACCAAGAACTTATCATGAAATCATGATCTTACCATCCCCCTTAGGAGATCCAATGCTCCAGGTGAACATAACATGGTCTCAAGAGAAAAAAATTATGCCAAAACTCTAATGCGCAATCAAGAGTATACCATGACATAAAACAAACAATCCTTAAACCAACATCACTTGTCAAGCATCACCAACATCTTGACCAAAGACTACAAGAATCCTCCATGGCTCCAACATTTTTCACATCTTCAATATCATGAAGATGAGCCACCTCCAAATAGTGTCCATGCAAATTTGAAAGAGCCCTTATACAACAACAAGATCTAAAATCCCCTCCTAGTAACATCTGCAACACTAAATAAGACCATTCACCACATAGTGATGAATACATAGTCACTACTAAAGCTCCCACTAAACCGTGATAACCGATATTTCCAAGCACACAACTAAACATCTACTATACTAAAAATATTCTAGCTCCACTCATTAACATATCCATCTAACAACAATACCAAGCAACACCAAGATCTCCAAAACCAAGTAGAAATCACCATCACTTTCAAAATATTACAGAAACCTATGTACCCAAGCTATCCATGACATCATGATACTCATGCTACAGGTCCACATAACTGACTATTTAGGTACTCAACACCATCCATCCTCTCATCTCAAAACAACCACACCAATGCATAAGTGACCATAGACAAGGCCATCTAATGAGTCTGCACAAACACAAAATCAAAACCTTATGGATATAGACATTCCACTTCCAAGTTATCCCACAACAAACATGTAGGTAAAGACAACCCACAAAATTGCACAACCCGTAGATCCGATCAATGTAACATGCAAACCCATAATTACACTAGAAATTGCAAAACTAATATCTCAAAAACAATAACCATGTAGACAACATGACTCAAACACCAGATCAAGTTCAAATATGATTTTCCAATCATGTCGACAATGAGCATCATAGTCAAGGAACAAAAAAGCACCACCACAAAAATGTTGAGTGATAAATCACTTACCAACAGTCCCATGAAGAGAAATAATCAAACCTTCTCACATCATGCATGAAGCATGCATGCAGAACTACAATTATGTCATCCAGCAACACCCCAAAATCCAAGGTCTAGAAAATAGTTTAACAGTAGCTCCACAAAACCACAAGTTTTTCAGGAACTCCAGGCCAGCTCTAGGCCAACTCCAAAACCACCAACATGCACATGCATCCAAGAGAGATGGGCTATTTCAGAAGCTTCTAGATCATCCAATGATCAACTCCATAGCCTACTTGCAATTGGGGTACCATAAGACTATGCCTTCCACTACCAGGAAAAACACTCAACATAAGCACATTTCTCCATGACTAAAAAGCAACCCAATCTTCTCCATATCATCAAGGAGCCTCTCACATAGAAACCCAATATGGAAGCTTTGCTGCAACATAATCACAAAGAAAAATATTCCACCCCATGCATCAGGATTATACTCTTTCCAACTCACAAGCTTCAAGTCACATTATTTCAATATGACCAACTCAAGTTTCTCCATCTTTCATACTGCATGTTGTGTCTTGAAACTCAAATAAAAGAGCAAGAATTTCTACTCACTAAAGGATCAATTCATCAGTCGATTCCTTCACATTTCCTCAAGCCTACCACACTAAGATATATTCACAGAAGGAATATCTAGAACCAACAACACCAAGAACTCACACTTCCATAAGCAGGCTCTAATACCACTTGTTGGGAAATTTTGAGTTCATCTTATAAAGAAACATCCAAGATCAGTAGTGCCTTTGGTAGCATTCATTTTATTAGATTTCCTCAAAGACACGTACTTCTATGCCACAAAGAGGAATCAAATATAGTTCATTTCCCACATTGAACCTTAGAGAAAAATTAATGCTAATTAAACCAGTTCCAACAACACCATTAACATATTCAACAAACAAAACCAACTACCATGAAAGATGAAACATACAACATGAACACACAAGATTTATGTGGGTAAAACCCTTTTGGATAAAAAATCCCGCACTCCAAGAGCCTAGATCACCATTTTATTATTCAACAATAGAATATAGTTACAAATACAATTAAGGTTCTAAACCTTTGTAGAGTTTAACATCTTGTTCTATCTAGAGGAACTCGATAGATTAACCCCCTCTACAATACGTCTCCCTCTCTCTCTCTCTACATTTCTCTGATCAACCTCTCAGTCGACTACAATCTCCACACTATTACAATACTCTTATAGTTTACAGTGTAGATTCAAACCGAGAGAGAGATTTCATCCAAACAAACTATTGCGAGAGAGAGTCTCTAACTGAATGTACCTAGAATGCTCCATATTAATCCAACATTCGTTTTGCATTCCAAACCAACCAGGAAACCAATTGATTCATTTCTTGTACAAAACTATACACAAACTATCACATACATAGGTAATTGACATATCTAAGTCAAACCATCGAAGAGACTCTCTTCAACTCTCTCTGATAACAACAAGTCACTCTGATGTCCAAATCACCCTTCCAAGTTAATCTAGCAAACAACCTTCAATGGTCAACAACCAATCATCGTTCTCCAGCTTGACACAGTTGGGTCTCACCACGATGTTGTTCACGAGTTACCAATTCAACCTCATTGCCATATCGAGGAGACACCAAATTGTCTCCCACTGATACAAGGAAGTCTTGTCGATGTTCACTTTATAGTTACAAGTCTATTGGCTCGTCGAAGAGACACGATTAAGAGTCCCACCGAAGTCCCTGAGTCCCATCGATGAGAGTCATCGGTCCATTGAGGAGACTATCTTTAGAGTCCTACCGACATAGTAACATCCCCTCGATGCAAGCTAATTCACTTTGACAGGCTTTGCTCACATGCTCCATCAGTCTATTAGGGAGACTCAAGACATAGTCCCACCAATAACACATTATCATGCCGAAGAAGACCCAAGACTTCGTATCAGGCTATCAAGGAGACATGACTTTGATTCCATTCGATAACATGTTGTCTCTCTAACGTAACACATAACATCAACCTAGATGAAGACTTTATCGGACCATCAAATGGAATATGAATAAGATCCCTTTGAAACCAAACTAATTGGCCAACAAAAAATCACCCAAATTCCAATACATTTGAGGCACCGATTCTCAACAGATTTTAAAGCATCTACATCATTTTCCTCACACTTATTAGGTCAAGAAGCTCACACTTGACCTAAAAAATCTTGCCCACACTCAAGATCTTCACCTTTTCTCTAAAAAATTGCCCTTATTTCATATAGTTGCTCTAAATCCTCGCTTTTTCTCTAGATCCTTGCATTTGTTTGTTGTTTAGACCGTTTCCTTGCATCTGCTAAAGATTCTCACCCTTGCTTCAAATCCTTACATATGATTTTGGTTCCCTTGACATAAAACCTTGCCCTTTCTTTAAAACCTCGCTTTTGACTTAAACCCTTGCATTTGAAATTAGCATTTTCTCTTAACCCTTGCACTTGCTCTAAATCTTTGCATTTGACTTAAACCATTTCATTTTCAAGTAGCATTTGATCTAAACCTTTGCACCTGACTTAAACCCTTGCATTTGCAAGTAGCATTTTCTTTGAACATTTGCACCTGACTTAAACCCTTGCATTTGCAAGTAGCATTTGCTCTTGTTTCTTTGCATTTGCTAAATCTTACTAGCATTTTCCTTTTTTTCATCCTAAGTCTTGTTCTCCATCATTTTTCTATTGTTTTGTGTCATTTTACATGTTCAAAGTGAAACCCTAACTTTGTGGGTTAAAATGATTACGGCTGGTCCTTAAACCACTAAAGTCAAGGGAGAGACGACCACATGATCTATTTGAGATGATTACCATTTTTGGTGTTATGGAGTGAGAACTTTTAGATGTGGTTGAGTTGTGCCATATTTATTACATTCCTCCCATTCATACTCATACAACAATGATGATTGTGCTTGTGGAGGGTGGCATTTAGAGATGTCCTTATTTCATTTACCCATAGGAGAGGCAACCATTACACTTGAGGATGTGTAGAGGATTCTCCACATTCCTATCCATGGAGAGCTCATTGCATACCATGTTTGACAACGTACTCATGCTATGCGGTGTGTGTTAGGTATCAGACACTTGGAGGTGTGACAATTAGAGATTGACTTGTTTGAATTCATTGGCAGTGCAGACTCAGTTTCTCTTGTCCTTTGTGGATTGGTTTCAGGACTAGTTGTTCCTAATAAGAGAGGTCATCAGTTCCCTATTGGATGGGGCATATGTATTGAGGGTACGTTCAAGCATGGGACCAAGTATGCATGGGTTTGTGTCTTCTCGCCCACCTTTACAAAGATATGCATGAGGTTTTATATCCTGGTGGGAAATCTATTTATGAAGGTGTCTCACTTTTGCATATTTGGGCCTCAGAGCATATCACAGTTGCTTGACCTGATGGGATACAGGATTGTACGCACGATGATCCATACTCATACCATTATGGAGATTTCTTACACTACACCCTACCTGGAGATCTTCCATACTAGTTTTGTGTTTTGGATGAGATGCCAAGTTTTTTTTGGAGACCTTATATGGACTACAAGGCATGGCTAGAGGATCCAAAGCATCTTATTTATTGTTGGCAGACTAGGTGGTTGATTGGTTGTTCTCCCTCTCTGCTTGAATGCTACTTACTGAATAGAGTTTGTCGTCAGTTTGGAGAGAGACAAGGAAGGTTCCCTGATATGTATGAGGCTCATTTTGGTTAGACCACTAGGGAGGTCCATGTATGGGGCCACCAGGCAGAAAGAGATGTTGCTATTTCAAAGTTTAGAGCACTTTACCTATTTTTTTGGGTTGTCCATTTGGTTTAGCAAATCTAGGTACTACTCCTAATAATGATCAATGGTGGGTACAACACAATCCATTGAGGTTCACAGATCCTAGGGGTGATCTCGTTATTGGAAAAGTAGGTATTATAGGTCGTCGTGAGGAGCGACAATGTATTGAGGTTCTTATAGAGCAGGTGGATAGGGTTCAACATGATGGGACACAGGGTGGCCAGGATGAGCATATGCCTCAAGCACAGGGTCATGGACAGGTTTCGGATCCCCCTCCACCGGGGATGGAGGCATATTGTTAGCTCAAATGATTGTTGCTAGAGACGTAGAGATAGTGTGATGATAGGCTGCGAAGGCTCAGGTAGATAGTTTGAGGGTTGAGTGAGATAGTGAGAGTGATCAACGTCATGTTGTAGTCAAGTATAGTTTCTTACAGTGAAGAGAGATATTCTCAGGGCTGAACGTGATAGTTTCATAGAAGAGTGGGATTGTCTATTATAGATGACCACATACTATCAAACCTTATATGATGCCACTGTTCTTAGGACTACTCGGCATCCACGGTTCAGAGATCCTATTATTACAAGCGATGAAAGTGGTGGTGGTGGGGCAGGTGACCATTCTTTGAGATAGCCAAATCCCTTTGGTGGTCTGCCACCTAGTTTATAGGGTTCTCTCCTTCTATTCTCATAGTGTTACTTTTTGTAATTGATCTTTATGATGTTTATTGCTCAGAGACATATTGCAAACATGATTTTTGTATATGTATTCATCGACCCGATCAAGGCTTCATATATATGTATAATTTTTGTTTTATCCTATCACACTTGTTTCAGTGATGATGATGTATGATGATGTATGTTTTTGATGTATGCATATGATATGGATGGATGAATCATACTTTGTTTCATATGATGTTTTATTATGGATTATGGATATACCGTTGTGATATATGATGATATGGATGTATGCCCCATACATGAGACATGATGTGTTTATTGGTTTATTATTATGATATGTATTGATTACATTGTGGATGTAGGATGGATGTTAGAAGAATTTTTTTATGATGGATAGATAGAAATTTGATGTTAGTAGTTGATGATGTTTCTTTTGCTTTGCTTGGAGACTTCACAGTTTTGAACAATCCTATTTGATGTAGCAAACAAATACGATGCACCAGGGTATTAATGACCAAGGTGACTTTGTATCTATTGTGTGGACTTTGACTCTACAAACAAAGAGTATATTTTCTTACACTAGACATACAAAAAAATTGTTTAAAGTATATGTTTGGGGTTGCATAAAAAAACTTTTCTGACCAGTCAGACAAAGAGGTATAGAACACCTAATATGCAACTACTTCACAAATTGTTTCAACATAACTTTCATACACTCAATAAAGCAAGTATTCACCATGGTAGCATTACAAATATATCTTACAAACAACAAATTGAAATGATGCTCAATTTCCCTCATTCCTTCTTCCCTAAATCCTTATGGACATCCTCAAGAGATCTTGGGAATGAGTCAATAAAATAAATCATAAAATAAAACTACAAAAAGATAAAACAAAATTGTAGTATCACTTGCCATATCTATTTGAGGTTTCAGAACTATTATTTGTTGTTGATCATGCCTATCATAGGAACGGATCCATTAAGGCATATCTTAGGATGTTTCTGATGAATTTTCAAAAGATAGGTAGGCAATACCTTGGCATTGTTTCCATCTGTTTTGTGATCAAATCTCTATGATTGTTTGCTTGAAGGTTCTATATTTTGATGTTTGTTTTTCTTTGTTTGTTTGTTTTGTCAAAAGGGTGAGTGTGAAAAATTTGTTTATTATGGGTGATTTTTTATTGCAAATTTTGATGATGGGGTGGGTCTTTTTTATTTTTTTGTATTTTATGATGTTGTTTTTGTTGTTTTTAGGGGCCTAACCTAGGGCCTTGAGGGCTCATCAAAGATAATCCTTGCCTACATTGTACACACAAAGGCTCGTAGTTCACTTGGTTTTTTGAATGTTTTTGACCTTTTGTATTTTGTGAATGTTTTTGGATTTTGAATTTTTTGACTATTTTTGGATTTTGTATTTTTGACTAAGTTGAAATAAAGCATGATAGAAACCTAAGGGGATTGACCTAGGGTCTTGAGGGTTGTTAATACTTTCCTACATTGTACACATAGAGACCATGTAGTTCAACCTTTTGACTCAAAGTATAAACTTGTTTTTAGGATAAACAACATTGTTAATCTAGATTGATATTCCACTTCTATGTCTAGAGGATATGTTGTAGGAAATCTACTTGAACTAGCTGTGAGGTTCAAGCAAATGTTGATATCTTTGACTTTTTTGAGTGAAGGAATAACCCAAAGATGTTTTTTTTTACATTTTTCAAATATTTTTTGATTTTTGTTGTTTTTTGAATGTTTTTGATTTTTTTATTTTATGACCATGATAGGACGTTCAAAGATCTAACCCACCACTAGCTTTGGAAAGTTTCCCCCAATTGGAGACAAGACTACTTTCCTAAATCAATAACAAGTCATGGTTGGATACATGTTTTATTATGAAATGGATGGGTGGATGTTGTGGATAGTACCAATAGATAATGGTGTGGGTCGTATTCAACATAGTTCCTATTTGTTAGGTTTTCACTACGATACCTATTTTGGGAGTGCCACAAAGTAGTTTTTCACTCAAAGAACATTTTATTTCTCTTTACTTTTTTTCTTGGTTTTTGATTTTTTTGTATTTTTTATTTCTTTTTCCATTTTTTTTTGGATTTTTACCCTTTTTCCTAGGGTAGAAGATATTGAAAACTTGGATTGATATTTCATTATGTTTTTCTAGAGGATATGTTGCAAAAAAGCTTCTTGAACTAGCTATGGGGTTCAAGCAACTGTTGATATCTTATAATTTTTGAGTGAAGGAATAATCCAAATTGTTGGTATCTTTGAAGGTTGTTAACTTGGTAGTGAGTTGGTGGTACACCTTGTTGTTGGAATGAAATGTTTTGAAGGTTACCTGGTAGTGCATTGGCAGGATACCTTGTTGTTGGGATGAACTATTTTGAAGGTTACCCTGATAGTGCGTTGGTGGGATACCTTGTTGTTGGGATAAATTTGGAAGGGTACCATGTGGCACACCTTGTTGTTTGGACAATGCCTGGATCACAACATGAGTTAGAAGACATAGATCAAGACTTATTCTAAAGCAAGATGTAAATTCTTGCCCCTAGTGTCTAGAAATGTAGGTGATGGATTAGCTTGTGATAGGATAACATGTTTGGATAGAGTATGCCCTTTTGGAAAATGCCTCATGGCTCAGATAATGTTGGATAGGATAGGGTCAATGATAGTGACCCATGCCAAGATGTTAAATCCATAAGCAAGTGTAAAGTGTACACCAAACATTTGTCAAGATCAAGATAAAGTTGGATTTTGGGTAAAAATGGATGGGATTTATTCTAGATCAGCTGAGATGGTTCCACCTGAAATGGTGCATGTAGATGCTTGATTCTACACATGGCGCATGTTTGCTAGGTTTTCACCATGGTACTTGTCCAAAGTGCCACCATAGTGGTTTTCATTGGAGGATGATTTTTCTCTTGACTATTTTCTTGATTTTTCTATTTCTTTTTATACATTTTTTATGTCACACAAGATGCCTATTTACTAGGTTTTCATTATGGTGACAAATTTCTACTCATGTTGAACCACCCGGTGGTGCTGATGTAGACATTATTGGTTCTGATATGGTTGTTGTTGCTGTCATGATGTGCTAATGATATCCTGCTTGGAGGAGTTGTTTTGCTAGGATACATGAACTTGAATGTAACCCATGATAATTCTTATCTTCCTTGTCAATACCGAAGTTAAATTTACCTTGATATGCACATCATGATAGAGTGCCCTTAGAATCCTTATGATAAAGAGTTGCTTCCAATGCATGGTTAATGCAAGATTTGGATGTCTTGGATGGCGAAATGCATTGAGGGATATGATATTCAAATGGATTGGTTGAGAATTCAAAACCTTTGACTCTCTAAACTTGGGATGATGAGCAATGATGGGTGGATACGGAGATTTGATTGGGACCAACATCTCGATATACCTTGTAGGTTTCTCTTGAAACTTGCTTCTGTATTATTAGACATTTTTGATGGATGAACTTCCGTTTTTTATTTTTCCCCATAGTTTCTTTGACTAATGGAGTTTGATAGGGATGATTTTCTTGTTTTTTCTTTTGTATCCATTTGAATCTTTCTTTTCCTTTTTATTTTCTTGATTCTTTTGCTTCAATCACTTATTTTGTTCTTAGGTATAGCTTTTTCTCTTGTTTTTGGTGCCAATGAGGGGTGGAAAAATACGTAGATGATGATTCATGATATGGCTAGTTGTAGCATTGGTAGCAATTTCATCATAAGGACTCTATATTCCCTCTATGCGGTTGCCTGTATTAGATCAAGTTGCCCCCAATATTATAGAGGTATTACTGATATGTTTAGATCCCTTAATTGTTGAATAACCAAGACCTTGATGCTTAGGATTTCCAATAATCTGCACTGGTTCTAGGATACCCTATTCATGTAGGCCTAATCCTTTGTCTTGATAATGCATCTGTTGAAATTTTTTATTTGTAATAGGATGTCTTACCTTGGAAGCAAGGTGTTAATCCTTCTTTGCTCTGTTGTGGATCTTTAAATGTGATATCTTCTTCACTGGTAGGATCCTTCATATGTGGGATAACTTCTTGATTGATATTTTTAACTTGATCCTGTGAAATGTCAAATTTTGATGGATCTTCAAGATATACCAGTGCTTCTTTGACTGTTGTATACCTAGTTCTCTGCTACTCAGGATTGTCCATTATCTTTGCTAATTTTAAGATACTATGCTCCATATTTCCATGCTCGATGTCTTCAATCTACCTGGAGGATGTTCTAATCTTAATGTTTCTTCTTGTTCAATTTATGATATGTCTTTGAATTTTTTCATGCTTTGATCATGTGTAAAGATGTGACGAGTAGGTGACTCGTGTTCCTTGGTAATTTCATCAAGAGTATGAGACTCTTGTTTTGGATGAAGATCATCTACATTCCCATTAGGAGTAAGAATCTCATGGGTAGGTGTATGTGTGTTTGGTGTATGGATTTGTTCTTCTTTTGGAAAGCCTTGGATGTCTTGGAGGATATCTACCAAGTCATTGTAGTATTTTGATGGTAGGGATTCTTGATCTTGACTTTGTGTGGTATTATCTTCGATATGCTTTGGTTCATTCTCTTTACATGGATCAATTTCAAAGAAAGGATTACTTGTAAAGGATCCTTGGATTTCCTCAAAATGTGGGCATATGGGTGATAGCTCTTAGCTTAGATTTTCTACATTTGGCATAAGTGTTGGATTAAGAGTCTCTTGACCATCAATATGTATTGCCATGAGATTGGATGATGTCAATATATTTTGGACTAGATCATTGCTAGACTTGGATGATTGAGTTTGATCATGCTTGGGATTAAATTCTTGATGTATGTCCTCTTTCTCATAGGATGATGTAGAGAAATTATCAATGTTATCAGTGATAGATAGCTCTTGATCATTGTTTTCAACTTTTGAGGTTGAGACATTGTCATTGTTGTCATTAGTGTTTGAGACTTGAACATCATTTTCAATAGTTATTTCTCCTTGATCAGTAAGGTCTTGGATGATATTTTTGAGTGTAACACATTCTGATGTATCATGACCTTTGATTTTTTGGAACTCACATTGTTCATACAATCTATACCCAAGGGGTTTAAAGTTTGGTTCACCATAAGTTGGGTTGTTGATTTTGATAAGGTCCTATTGTACTAGTTTGTGCATGATTTCCTATAAAGTCTCTCCCAAAGGGGTGAATTTCCTTCTTGGTTGATCGTAATTCTTTTGTTTCCCTCCTTGATTTGTTGGCTCTTGAATTTTTTTTTGGTTGTTCAATTGATTATTTTGGTAACTGAGTTGATTGTTATTTTGTAACTGCAAGGTTATTTCATTAATAGGTGTGTTCGTTTGGTTTGGAAGGATGTTATAACCTTTTTGTCTAATGATTTTTACTTGATCATAGGTGGGTTGTGAAGGTGTGGACCCTTGATAACCATGTTGTGTATAAGGAGGGTTAAGTCCTTTTTGTGTGTTGTAGGTACCTTGAGGGTGGGGTGCACCTTGATATTGAACTTGAGGAATCCTTTGATCTTGAGTTTGAGGTACACCTTAGTGTTGATATTGCATTTGAGGTACACCTTGGTGTTGTGGATTTTGTTCTGGCCATTGATGTTGTTGATTCACTTGATGTTGTCGATATTGTGGCCTACTTTTTGGAGGGTGTCCAAAGCATTGTCGATAAAGTTTGTCAACTTATTTTTCAAGTGCATTTAGCTTAATTTGCTATTGTAGACTTATTTGTTCTACTTGATGTTGTGACCCTTGATAAGAGTGATTTGGGTAATAGATCGACATGTTTTGGGGATGTTTTGATACTCAATACCCTATCATAAGGTCACTTGGTTTATATCCTCATGGATCCCTTCCATCATTTGTGATCCTGATATAGCTTCCAGACTAACTTAGCCCCTAGGGCAAGGTTTTTTATTACTTAAAACTCTTATACCTATGCCACACAATTCCTTAGGAAGGAACACCTTATCCAAGGAAATTAAAGGAATCTTAGCATGACCACCAACATTGTCATTCCATAAAAATGATCTCAAGACTGTATTTAGACGGTTTAAAGTAGGCTTAGGAGTTTTCATAACAGACATTAGGTATATAGGGATGGCATTCAAAACTGATTTTATCATTTGAATCTTACCTGAAAAGGGTAACCATTTATGTTTCCAAGATAAGATTCTCCCTGAAATTGAGGATACCACACTATCCCAAAATTTTGACTTAATGTTACCCATAAATAAAGGTATACCTAAATATGAGCATGGTAATTATTCAAGAGGAAAACCCCAAAACCTAATTAATATTTTTTCAATGATCTTGGGAACATTAAACAAAAACAACTTAGAATTGGTAGGATTAATCAACTGACCTAAGGTCAGAGTATAATCTCTAATAACTTCCTTCATTGTTTTTGCTTCTTGAATTGAAGCATGCCCAAACAACAAAGTGTCATCCATGAACAAACCATTTGTTTGGTGTTCTTGCATATTTGGAATATGTATTCCTTTCCAAAGATTCCTAAGATTGGCCGCTTTAATCACCCTACTCAAGTCTTTAGGCATGAGAATAAACAAGAATGGGGATAGAGGATCCCCTTGCCTAACACCTCTAGAAGAAGAGAAAAACCCACTGGGGAACCCATTGATTACAACTAAAAATCTTGCTGAAGAAATGCATGAATATGTCCACTTAACCCATTTTTCACAGAAGCCAAATCTACAAAGTATTGCCAGCAAAAAATCCCAATTGACCCTATCATAAGATTTCATCATGTCAAGTTTTAGGATCATAGAAGGAATTTTATGTATCTTGATAGAATGAAAAATTTCATGGGCAACAATTGCTCCCTCTGGGGTTTCTCTCCCAGGAACAAAACCCAATTGTTCCTCTGAAATTATACATGGAATGAGCTTAGCAAGATGTGAGGAAATAGCTTTGGTAAAGATCTTATACAAGGTGTTGCAATGAGATATTGGTTTGAAATTTCCAAATGAGGAGGGAACTTCTACTTTTGGGATAATAGTAATAAAAGTGTTATTAAGTTCTTTCGATATAGTTCTATTCCTCCTTGATTCTTCCAAAGCTAGAAACACATCCTAACCAATAATGCTCCAACATCTCTGAAAAAACAAGGTTGTGAACCCATTCGGGCTAGGCGATTTCTCGGAAGACATAGCAAAAACATCTTTCTTTAACTCATCCAGAGAAAATGATGTAGTCAAGGTAGGAGGGTCCAATTAAGGATTGTCCAACCTTGCATCCTAGATTACTAACTCCATGATCACAACAAATATGCAACATAAATTAACAGCTAATCCATAGAAAGATAAAAGACATTCATGAACACTAGGCACAAGATATATCCTAGGAAAACCCTAACAGGGAAAAACCCAGCCTTCAAAGCTCATTCCTCATTATAATATAATCTCAAAACATATTACATATGCCCCTTAGGCTTAACATATTCTAGACTGCAGCCCAGGGATTACAAATAACTCAAATAATAACAATCTTCCATCGACTCCTTCTCTTGCTCCACACACCCTCTGCTCTGAGATCCTTCTAGATCAAAATACTTCATCAACATGCTTCATTCATACTATCGAGCATCTTATTGATTCATATCCCTCCCTCTCTATCATAACAAATCCTCTCTTCTATTTATATCATCCACAAATCATTTAACCCTTAACAAGTTGGCCCAATTACAATGACTAGTAAGATAACGTGCAGACCCAATTAGGTCGACTCCAAACAATAAAAAATTTATAATGTGAACCATCCAACATTGGCCACACAAATCAAGGACCCAAAACAACATCTTCAAACACAAAACACCTTCAAAATTTATTCCTCGAAGATCCACAACACGCTACAACATCCTATTGGCCAAGAACATGAAAACATGAACTCACAAAAGAAAACCACCAATCCCGAGCACAAAGATCCATGTGGACCAACAACACATGATCTGGAAACATCCAAAATCATCATGAATCACCATAGAAACATCTGCAACAACTCAAGCCACCATAATCACATCATCTTTCTCTAGGAACACCAACTAGAACAACTGAACAATTGTCAGAACTTAGATACTCATAACTCGATCAAATCCTCATGCAGATCTCTAAAACTTAACATGGAAACACTAGACATACTCAATGACAAACCCTTTAATCCACAACCTTTGATCACCCACATACTAATCTAGCCAACATTCAAAACTTCATTGCATCACTGACAACCCTGCCACTTCACTGTCAACTGCATCAATTTTTTGAATGCTTTCGATGCCCCTACATCAGACTCTTGGGGTTATTTGAAAAGTGATCCTCTTCACTTTGGTTTGTAGTGTCTTGAATTGGTTTGGTGATCTATCCATAGGTACTTGCAACTACCTCAAGGTCGACATTCTGTTCAAGTCTACCCTGCAAACTACCTCAAGTTATTTTCTTTGAATTTGGTTCGGTGTTCTACTTGCAGTCCTTGCACTGCCTCACTGGTCGGTGGTCTGAGAAATCCCACCCTACAAGTTGCCTCAGGGTCTTCATCTTGTCATAGTTGAGGTTCGGCGGTCTACTTGCAATCCTTGCACTGCCTCACTGGTCGGCGGTTTGAGCAATCCTTCTCCACAAGTTGCCTCAAGATCATTATCCCTTTCATTTCCTTCATTCACATGTACTTCGCTAAACTTTCTCCTTAAGATCAATTCTTCACCTTCTTCCGGTTCCACTATGATATCTGATACCTCCAAAGGTTCCCCTTCCTTTGTGTAAATTAATTTAGGCTCTACTTCATCTACACAAAATATCTTTGCATCCTTTACTGCTTCTCTTTCATTACCTTCTCTGATATTAGGTTTTTGATGACACTCAATGCTTGATTCTTTCTTCCTCCAAACTTGAAAACATGTTCCTCTTCTAGCAAATCCTCTTTCACTCCTCCGATACCCGTCATTGTGATCAACATTATGACTTTTTTCACCTCTCCCTCTATATTTTGAATAACTATCCTTGTTTTGCTCTGTATAAGGCCTTCCTTCTCTGCATCTTGCTCCCTCTTTTCCTCCAATAGATGAGTTCTTCCATCTATACAATCTTCTAAACATACAAGTAACATGTTTCCACTTTGCTCCATCAATCCATCCATAATCCATCTACTTACAATCTGTCATAGGCTTTCTCCTTCTCATTTTATCCCAACACATCTTTTCAAAATGATTCTTTAATCCACATAACTTACAAGGATATAGATCCCAACACAATTCCTTTTCATGTCCATGCCTATTACAATGTGAACAATACATACTTTTTCTTCTCTGATTCAAACTTGCAATAACATTCTTACCTCCATCATATCCAATGCCTTCACTTTTGGGTCTCATCATTGGTTCAATAGGTTTTGTAATTCCTTGTTGATGCTTTCCCAATCCATTTCCTTCATATCCCATTCTTTGCATGATTTTGAAACAAATACCATCACCAACAATTGTAGGCTTCATTACATTGTTATCTTCAACTCCACCTTCTAAAGAAACTTCTACAATATCACACAAATCATTAGTATCACAAGAAACATCACAAAGTTTAGGCTTAGATCTCAAATTCTCATTCTCCTTTTGGTATGTTATAAGTGACTGCTCCAACTGATCAACATGTTCCTTCAAACTAGATATCTCCTTTTGCAAATTGTTTTCCTTGTTCAACTCTTCCAAACTTTCCTCCAGATCTCTATTCCTCTTTTCCACCTTTTCAAACAACTTGAACCCTTCTGTAAATTCCTTTCCAAGATCTTAAAACATATCCAACTCTGCTTCTAGTTCTTCATTTCTCCTTCTGACATCTTTCAGTTCTTCTTCAAGAGCATCATACTTGTCTCCTCCTAGTTCTTTCATCCTCTCCATCAATTCTTCATTGCACTTCTTGATTTCACACAATTCTCCTTCCAAAGTATCCCTTTCGCACATTAGGGTTTCATTTTCCTTCTTCATCCTCTTCCCACTCTTCCCCATTGAAACAAATCAGATAAACAACCAAGTTTGAATGTTCAACCAACTAACAGACTCGCAACCAGCTCTGATACCAATTGATGCAGTCAAGGTAGGAGGGTCCAATTAAGGATTGTCCAACCTTGTAGCCTAGATTACTAACTCCATGATCACAATAGAAATTAATAGCTGATCCATAGAAAGATAAAAGACATTCATGAACACTAGACACAAGATATATCTTGGGAAAACCCTAACAAGGAAAAACCCAACCTTCAAAGCTCATTCCTCATTATAATATAATCTCAACACATTACATATGCCCCTCGAGCTTAACAGATTCTAGGACGTAGCCCAGGGATTACAAATAACTCAAATAATAACAATCTTCCATTGACTCCTCCTACTCCACATGACACCCTTTGCTCTGAGATCCTTCCAGATCAAAATACTTCGTCACAGTGCCTCATACTTCACACTATCGAGCATCTGATTGATTCATCTCCCTCCCTCTCTATCATAACAAATCCTCTCTCTTCTATTTATATCATCCGCAAATCATTTAACCCTTAACAAGTTGGCCCAATTACAATAGCTAGTAAGATAACGTGTAGAACCAAATAGGTTGGCCCCAAAAAATAAACAATTTCTAATGCAAACCATCCAATGTTGGCCACAACAAAGCAAGGACCCAAAAAAACATCTTCGAACACGAAACACATTCAAAATTTATTCCTCGAAGATCCACAACACACTACAACATCCTATCAGCCAAGAACATGAAAACATGAACTCACGAAAGAAAACCACCAATCACGAGCACAAAGATCCATGTGGACCAAAAAAACACAATCTAGAAACATCCATGATCATCATGAATCACCACAAAAATTTCTGCAACAACTCAAGCCACCAGAATCACATCATCTTTCTCCAGGAACACCAACTAGAAAACTGAACAATTGTCAGAACTCAGATACTCATAACTCGATCAGATCCTCATGCAGATCTCTGAAACTTAACATGGAAACACTAGACATACTCAATGACAAACCCTTTAATACACAACCTCTGATCATCCACATACTGATCTAGCCAACATACGGAACTTCATTGCATCACTGACAACCCTGCCACCTCATTGTCAGTTGCCTCAATTTTCTGAATGCTTCTGGATGCCCCTGCATCAAAAAAGGATCCATAAGAGCATCATTATCCTAATGGGATACTAGACAAGGAATATAGTGCAAGAGAGTGTCACTGAGAATTGTGGGTTCTGCACTAAGTAGACTCTTAAAGAAGTAGGTAGCTTCTTGGGCTATATCCTTGTCATCTTCCCATACCTCACTAGTAGTGTTTTTCATCGATGTTATTATGTTCTTTTGTCTCTTAACTTTTGTTGATGCATGAATTTTTTTTGTTTTCTATCACCCTTAGACAACTAGGTATCCCTGGATTTTTGCCTCTAGTAGCATTCTTCACGAAAAATAACTTCATTTAATTTTGACATGAGGGAATTTTCAAGCTCAAAAGAGATAGGATTCATACCATTTCTAATGAAATTTTCATTTAAGTCTTCGATTTCCTTTTGAAGCCTATTTTTTTCTGCAAAAATATCCTTAAAATGCTCAAAATTCCAAAATTTGATTTTCCCTTTTAAGAAACCCAACCTCTTGACTAATTGAAACATACGAGATCCAACAAAAAAGGGGGCATTTTCCCACCAAAATTGAATCATGGGAATAAATTTTTTTTCCCTAAACCACATAGGCTCTAGTTTAAAATGAATCTTCTTAGGGGCCATATCTTCAAGAACCACAAATAAGATTTGAAAATGGTCAGAGCATGGATACCCAAGAATAGATGAATAAACGTCAAAGTCTAATTCCAACCATTTTGCAGATAACAGAAAGTGATCTAATCTTTCAACAATTTGGAAAAAAAAAATTCGTTTGTTAGTCCAGGTAAACTAACCATTGGGTGGTTTACAATCCATCAGGTTGTTATTGTCAATGAAACCCTTAAAATCTCCCAACACTCTTTTATTAGGAATTATACCACCCACTTTTTCAGAGTCCTCAACTATTGCATTAAAGTTACTACCAAAAATAACTAGCATATCATCAAGAGCTTGATTAAGCAAAGATAGCTAGTTCCACAATCTTTGCTTATCAATAGTACTAATTGGCCCATACACATTGAACAACCAAAATTTTAAGTCAGACATCTTACTTCTGATAAAAGCTAAACTCCAATGGAAAGAGTATGATATCAAGGTTAGTTCCAATGATTTTTCTTGCGAAAGAAAAGCTAGACCACTAGAAGCAACTAAAGAAGGAAAAAACAAAAAACTTCCAAGGATACCATTTAGCAAAGAGGGCTTCTACACCATCAACATTTAGTTTGGTTTCTTGGATCATAACAATGTCAAAATTTGCTAATTCTAATTGATGCCTAACCAGGCATATTTTGTTAGGGCGTTAAGGCCCCTAACATTCCATGATAGAACCCTCATTGTCCTCAAGGGGAGGACACCTCTCCCCTCTTCCTTTAAGTTTTTTTCTGGGTTGCCAACCCATCAGTAAACTTAGACTGAGTATTTTGTTTGAGGGTTGAGTTGCACTTGTAATCGAAGGGCTAAAAGTTATTTTCTTTTTTGCAGGGGAGAATAAGGTAGTTTGAATGTCTGCATCTATCTCATGTTGTGCCTTCAGATTCTTAGGTTTTCTCCCTCTCTTCAAAGGGGAAGAGAGAGAGGCAATGGGCGATAGAGGGGACTATGAGATAGGAAGATTCCCTTTAACTGTAGGGCTCAAGAGATCAACATCCAAATTTTGAGTATCCAAAAACTTTTCAGGAGATATAATTTCAAAAGGATTTTGAGATGTAGGGATATTGAAATCCTTCTCAATTTGTTCAAAATCATTATCAATTGTAGTCAAAATATTTTCTTAGATTGAATTATCAAGATTGATCTTGGAAGCCTTAACCAACTTCTATACTTTATCAATTATTTCCTAGTCAAGGGCAAGCTATTTTAAACTTTGTTTACATGTTTGCATATTACGTTTAGGCATACCAAGAGACAAACTCTTTTCCTTAATTGAAATTGAAGGACCTATAGGAATATTTAGGCTCTTCTCAATTTTCCTTAGATCCTTTTCAGAATGTTGTCATTTATCTTTTCAACCACCTTTACCGATTCTTCAGCCTTATGTTCTTTGACATTTAAATTCTATTCCAGACCACACTGTTTTTCTTTTTCCAAAGATTTAGCAACTATTTTTTCACAAGTGTGTAGTTCTTTTTCTAGCAAGGTTTCCAGAGCCCTATCACTGGAATTTGGTATCCCCAAGAGTTGTTGATCTCTATCTGATAACAGTGTATCCCAAGCAAGAACCTTAGGAATTTATGAAGAATTCAATTTTGAAAGATCTAAAACATCATTTACCTTATGACTAGAGTCTTTCAAAGCAGTCCCAAAAACTTCACTGACCGAACGTAATGATGGTATATCCCATTTAGGGGTCGTGACATGGATTGGAGAGGAAAGAGCCCTTGATCCCTCCACTATCCGCAGGGGGATGTGTGCAACCAAAGGGTCTGAAGTGTTAGCTAACGACTCATTGAAATTGTTAGTAACAAGATCCCTAGCACTAGCATTCGATTTTCTCAAAGGTTGTAGATCTTTTCCTGATAACAATGCATCCCCTTCGGAGGAAGAAGCTTTAGTTTTTTAAACAAAGGGGCATCCAATTCAACACTAATTTTCTTAAACCAGTTTGAATCCTTAACTAAATCTTGTCTCCATATTCCATCAAAATATTTGAGATTACAACACCTTGGTAGATTAATGTTAGGGTTAATTAGCACACAAATCTTTATGCACAACAAGCCATCAACAATTGAAGTGTCTGACATTAGGTAATTACCAAAAGAATTACCTAGAGCTTCCAAGATTTACGGATCAGTAAATTCTAATGGAATGGCTGGAAAATTAAACCAAATCAGAGTTTATTTACTCAATAGTTGTTTTGCTTGAAAGAAAGGGTGCCAAGGATAAACAAGAACTAAAATTTTCCCAATCCAAACAAATATTATTTTCCAGGACCTTATTCTTAGCATCCAATGAGTCCAAAATCAAAATAAAAGTATTCAAGGAGAGTACCTGGAAATATAATGTTCCATACCAATGATCATGAATTCGTTTGTGAAGCTTTGAGAGAGAGATCCCTTCACCCCAATCCTGAAGGATGACTACAAAGTCAAGTAGATCTTTTGTTTTTTGACAGAGAGGTTGAATCTCCGCATTTACATATGGCATTAGTAGCCATACTTTATCCTTAGTTCCTCTGTTCTCCAAGCCTTCATTAGGGTTTGACCCCTTCTTCAAAGGTTGTTCATCCTTACTTCCTTGTCTTTAGGTTTAGCCGCATTGTTCCCCTTAGGGTCTTCATTTCCATTAGGATTGATCACTTTGTTTCCTTTAAGTTCACTCCTAACCAACTGCTCCTTACGGTTATCGACACTGATGTTTGACAAATGTTGTTGTTTGGAATCAGGGCATGAAATTTTCCTTGCATTTGCCGCATTGGCAAGTGGAGCATGGTTAAGGTTCAGGCCCAAACTGCCAATCAATGAGATTTCTTTCCCTTTTTCCTTTCTCTTAAAATTCTCTTTCCAGACCCCCACACGTCCATTTCCTGAAACTAGATTAAAGGCAGAATTTCGCCGCCCTAACATTTTCAACGATAATTTAACTGAAGAAACCCTAGGAATAGGGTTAGACCCACTTGTTCAAGCCCTAGCTCGTTTGCTATTCAATTTTGGCTTCAAGAAATTCCTAAAGTAGTCCGAACAAGGGAAGCCCCTTCCGTGATTTTCTTTCCAATTCTTGCCAACATCCAGAGGAGCCATATCGACCCATTTTCCCCCACAAAAAACCCATTGAGGGACATGTATAATGGAACCAAAACCCTGCAAATCTAGTGATGGGAGAACACCCTCATTGCACCCTCTTAGAGCCAAATCCACCCAGTTTCCATCATGTGAAAAACCCATTTTGGAGCGTGAGTGAACAAACCATATACACTCCAGTCACTCGAGGATCACCTAGTGCCTCATCTCCCTAAGGCTTTGTGGCCTCAGAAAGGAACCCTCGCTCCTCGCACTCTTTTTTTCACTCTAGAGCCATCCCAAAATTAGAAGAAAGAGAGGTTGATGGGATGTCACAAAAAAAATATAAAAGCTTACCCTCTAAATTGATGAATATTTAATATTTAATAATTTTTTAAAGTTGAATTTACTTAGAACATCATGATTTTCATGGGATGCCAATTTTTATCAATTTTTTTTTTTAATTTTTACTTTTTAAAAATTATACCCTCTTAGGGAGGATTCTCTCTTCTAATGTATTGTATTTTTTTAACATGTTTCAATATATTTTTAATTTCTAATCAACTATATGTTTGATTATAAAAACCTACTTACAATAAATTTAAAAAAATCATAATAAAACTAGTCAAAATATTTATATATAAAAAAAATTCTAGACTTTGAGCTCTACAAAAAGGTATTTTCTTCAAATTTTCATAAAAGTACTCCTAGTTGGAAAAGTTCAAAGTTGTAGTTGATTTTTTAATTTATCCCAAAAGAAGGGTTAAATTGCCACATAGACACTTTTAGGCGAAAGGTTTCAACTAAAACCATCTCAATCGATAGGGTTTCACTCGAAACCTTACACATAAATTCACTTGCGATTCAAATTTTTAATACTTGGAACAAACTATTTTATAGTTTCGAACAAAAGGGTTTCCAACTATGTGCCACTTATATGCCACATGGTTTTAGATGAAATGATTTTGCTTGACATTGTTTAGGATAAAATTTTGTTCACTCAAACTATTTTGTTTGTTGAAAGTGTGGCACAACTTTGTGCTTTTAATCATATGCCTAGGAATATGTCTTAGATAGTTAGACACATTGATTAGAATTAGAATCAAAATTGAAATACTCTTTTTTGCTCTATGTTATGTTAAGTTTGTTGTTCAAGATTAGGTTCATAGTTGCAACCTCGCTCTATAGCTATGAACTAAGCAATCTTTAATGACTTCTTGATTATCTTGTGAATTCTTAAATAAAAACTTCTTTAAGTAGCAATAGTGTCTCACTCTTTAGGTTTTTTCAAGCTAGTGATATTTTAAAATAACTTGATGGACAACAAGCTTACAAAACATACATGAATTTGTGTATAATTGGTAGGTAATTTGCATGCACTAGGATGAGTGTTATTAGATATATACTAGATTCCTTGCTTGATTTGAATACATGTGTGATTTTTTTTTTTAATGATGTTTGGTGATTTTCAAATGAACATTGTGATGGATGGATCATTAAAATGAATGTATTTTTATGAATAAGCATAACATAAAAGTGTGAAAACTTGTGTATAGCCAACTTGGAATGAAACTGTAAGATGGGGCCAATTGGTTAAAAGATATTTATTTTATAATTAAAAGGATCAAGATTGTGGCTACAAGGATGACCCCACAACTGTGGACACGATATGGATTAGGTAGCTAGGTTGGATTTGGGTTTGATAGGATTGAATTATGGATAATGATTGAATTAATGATTAGAATTAGATAGACAAACTAGTTAGACTAGAATTACAAACACATAAACTATGAATAAATGATAAACATAGGATTAGGTGTAAACAATACTAGTTATAGATATCCAACTATACACATAAATACACCATTTACTTATACTATATTATCACATATTAAACACAAAACTAAATAAAAAATGTATCAAAAATGTATCAAAAATGTATTTTTCATCGAATAGAATTCTAATCCATTTTTATTTCTTTATGACTTTTATATGTCTATTCAACATTTCAAACCTAATTTTTTAATTAATTAAAAATAAATTTTAAATTACATTAATTAATTTATCATTCCATTTGAACAAATGAATTATAAGTACAATTGATTTTTCTAGAAAGAAGATCTATGATTTTTTAAAATCATTCTTAAAGTCATCTTAAAGTCATCTGACATCAAGATACATCTTTGACTGTATTTATTAATTAATTGAAAATAAAAAAACACCTCGTATTCTGATTTTTAATTAATAAATAAATAGGTCAAAGATGCATTCTCATGTGTGGATAGACGGTAGGCAAACTAATAAGGTCCGAAAGGTCTGCATGACGTGTTGGACGCGTTTATGTCGTGGGAAAGCGCGTAGAATTCATTGATTTACCCACTGGTCAAGTCAATGTCTTAGGATGACCGGAAGTTTCCACGTTGCTAATTCGATAGAGTTCAGAATGCAGGTAGACCGTCTCGAACAACACTAAACCAATTTTATCACGGCATCCCATTCAACTTATAGACCAATAATGACACGAACTCTCGAGGAACATTGCACCAGTTGAATCTTATCACTCAATTTAAATTAAAATTAACCATAAATTGTTTGCACTGGATTGTATTTAAAAACTCTGTAATGAAGTTTTTAATGGGGTCTCTCTGTAGTGAAGCTTTTAATGGCTATGGGGATAGAAATGAGAGTCATAACAATTCTGTGGAGCGTCTATGCAATATACCAGTGCTTGGGAGATGTTGGCACAGCTACATCTTATGATCCTCCTTATGTTCGTAAGCAATATACTATTCTGCACTTCCCTTTTGTCTTTACAATCAATGGATTTATTTTTTAAAAACAACATATGATAATGTTTAGTAAAACTAAAAATTGTGGCAGCTTCAAAATGTTATCAAAACAATCAAAATCAGTTTCCAGCTGGGAATCTGTTTGCAGCAGCAAGTGATGCAATCTGGGACAATGGAGCAGCGTGTGGGAGGCAGTACAGTGTGAGATGTCTGAGTGGAACGAATCAGATTTCACAAAATCCATGCTTAAACAACACAAATTCCATTGTGGTCAAGATAGTCCATTACTGCTCTTCCAAATGCAATGGAACGCTGGAGCTTTCTGCTGATGCATTCAAAGATATTGCTAATTCTACAGGGATAATCAACATTGAATATGATCAGTAAGTTTATTTGATTTCTTATAATCCTCCTTTGAAATAAGAAGTGAAAAATTGAGTGCCAAAGCATTGGAGAATCACTGGATTAACATTAATCTCTGACCCAAAATTATTTTAAGCCAAATTTGCTAAGGACAGTTCTTAGGCTTATTACTTAGAATTAATGGCTTTCAATGTAAGTTTATTGACTTTGATGTATTTTATTGCAGAGTATAATAGCATCAATCTGAATTACAAAAGTCTTGGAAAGGATACCATCATGGTATTTAAGCTCAAAGTTATCCTGTAAAGAGAGAGATTGAATAAGCGTCAAATTCATTCTACTTACAGAAGTTCTGTGAAACCAAGATTGATTGTAACCCGTTCCAAAGACAATCAAGTTTATTGTATTTGTGCATCACAAAAGTTCTGTGAAATCAATATGACTGTATCTCATTGTATGAGTATCAAATTGTTCTTGTGATTTCAAAACAAGATGAATTGCATCTAAGAGGTCAAAGCTTAGTGCGTGCTGTTTAAGTCCAATCACTGTATTGTTTATCATGGATTGTTGGGGTTTGAATCTTGATAGATAGCATAATTAAGAAACATATCATTGCCCTCATCAACTATTCTGAATGGCTTCACACAAATTCACCACCAACAAATTCACCTCCAACAATTCATCGCCATGACAAATTCATCTCATGGAAAATTCACCGCCAGCAATATGATATGAATTGCTGGTGGTGAATTTTCCATGAGATGAATTTGTCATGGCGATGAATTGTTGGAGGCAAATTTTCTTAGAACCGTTCTCAATCAATTGAACTACGACCCTTATCTGAGAAATGCTTATAATTTGTTTACATTGTCTAAGATACAGTAATGTTTTGATTGTAAAGGAAAATAAACTTATAAACTGTATTTAAATATAGTCTAGGTTAATTAAATTAATTTTAGTGGTATGAATTTAGGAAATGGATCGATCTCAGGAGCAATAAAAAGCAGAGCAGAAAGTAATGGCTGGAATCAAAGTCAAAATCCTACAAAGACACAGTGGTGAGTGGATATAAAAAATTGAAAAGGATCACCTCCAAAGAATTTCTCACAGGATAGAAATTGATCAATCTTAGGGTAGAAATTGATGAATCGATCTTGGGCCTCTCCACCTTTCATCGAAAAGAATGTGCCTTCTTTGCCCAAGTGGTAAATCACACCCCTCCAGAGATGGATTTCAATATTGGATCCAAAACAATTTGGGTAACAATGTAAATTTCAGACCGCTTTCAAATGGTTTCTTTTTAATTGAGTGTCCGAATAAGAAGAAAAAACTAGAAAATACAGAGGGCGGGCATGGATGATGGTGATGCAGGAGCATCTAGACCACGCCAAGAAGGTGAACAAGAGAATGTGCAGGAAAACCAAAGTTCGACTGAAATAATGTTCATGGCTCAAAGAAATCCCGGTTTGATTTGAACATATTATTATTGTTTTGGATTCGACGAAAGTTTGCAACTTCCCATATAATATAGTAAGATATTTGGAAGGGAAAACTCTTCGATTAACGAGGCAGTAATGTCAACACAACATGAAGAAGAATTTCGACACCAAAAGTAGTGAAGGCCAAGTACTTTTTATTCAGCGCTATTAATACAGAAAAACAGAGGATGGGAGAAAACGAAAAGGCAGCAGATTGGAGGGACGCAAAGACCTTTAGAAACCATTGGGAATATGAATCGAACTGTAAAAGAAAGTTGGAAAGAGGCAGCGAAGAAAATCTTGGATTCATTTAAATTTTGAAACCGAATCCTTGCAAGTATGAAAAATTCAATAGGAACCTTCGTTAAGGCAGATGGGAATGTGTTGGAAGGAGAGGTATGTATGTATGAGAAGATGTCAATTTGCATGGACCTTGCGAGCCCTCTCCCATAGACATTAGAATAAAAATCAGCCCACGTTCATGGGTTTAGTTTGTGGAATTAGAAGGACCATTAGTGGCTTCCAAAGGACACAAGAAGTTAGGAATATGATAGCAGAATGTAGAAGGGGGAACATTGACGTAGAGAAACCTCAAGAGAAAATAATGGAGGTGCTTATGGACATTTCCAAGGTAGGCATATAAAAACCTTCTAGGGTGTAGGTACATGAAGTCATAATATGACTTGAGCAATTGGTTGCAAGGGAGATGCAACTCACATAAGCCTAGCTAGACATACTAAGAACCCCTAGGAGTACAAAATGAAAAGAGGGTCACAAGAACATACAAACACCTCAAATCAGGAAGGAGGGAGGGAAGTGCAAACCCAAAGGTACAACTCTCTTAAATAGAATTATATTTGGAAAAATATTGGTAGTATCCATTATTTTCAAATTGCCTCCTTTGGAGTCAAATCAGCCCCTTTTCTAGTCCAATCACCTTAATCATCTTAGAATGATTTTGGTAGCCCTAAAAAATCCCTTTTTAATAATGAAGTTGTTGTTGCTCAAAATAGGTGATTCAAAATAAAGCACAAGCCCAAAATGGATAGTGGAATTCCCAAAGACACCAAAACGAACACCAAAGCCATCTAAGTTATCCACTAGAATGCTATAGATCGAAAGGACACCTAGGAATATGTGTCCACAAAGAAACATGGCAAGATCATTAAGACCAAAATAGGTTCATGGCCAGGCCAATGTAACATTGAAAAGACAAACATAAAACACATCATAATATTCTCAATTCATGAGATATTAGAGAATGGCTTGAAGAAATAATTTTCAATATGTCTAAGCATCATATTATAGGTTATAGATTACATAAAAGATGACATTTTGAGTTAAGTGCATTTCCATGGTTCACAAGCATATAACTCATTGCTAATAAGTGACAAAGAAATGTTCAACCATACTTAACCTCTCTAATATGACACCACATATACAACAATTAATTAATTAATTTCAACTATACTGACATCCTAAACAAGTAAATACAAGGCCTATAATCCATTTTCCAACATATGTACATAGTAGGTCAAAAGTTGGCAAAAAATAAAGACTTAAAATTAATGAGATCCCATAATGACTCAACGTTTGATTTTCAATCAAATGATAATTATTATGAGATCACAAAGTGGTACTCACATCCCAAACATGGATGGAATACACTCAAATAAAATAATGTGATAAATATATTATTACAACCTTTCCATGTCTTTACAAAAGTTCCATAAAAACCACAAAATACAACAAATAAATACACAACACTAAAGAAGAGATGAGATCATCACATTATATCCAAGAAGCACAACCATGATCCATTTTCACATCTCAATGAAGTCAACATCACTACCATGTGGGACCTAGAGGACCACCCCTCTAAACTAAGCGATGGACTTCATGTGGTTATCACACACAATATTGGCCACAAACACACACACACACACACACACACACACACACACACACATTTTCTCAATATAATTGGAGATAATCAATACAATTAAACATAAGTAAAAATAAAGGTATTAATGAATATAATGCTTCCAAATTTTAAAATTTATGATAAATATAGAAGAAAAAACCAATATGGTATGTATAACAATATTTAATGAATCCAACTTCCTTTAAAATTTTATTGTAATTTGTTTACATTATCTAGATATTTTTTCTAAATGTTATGGTCAAATGTTTACATTATTCCTCCAAGAGAATATGGATCTAAATTGCATTGAAAATCTCTATATTTCTCAAAAAAATATGGTAGAAAGATCATATGTGTCCACTACTAGTAATTTAAAGAAGAGAAGAAGAAAAAAAAAAAAAAAAACTTCAAGATGAAATAATTGTAGGAATCAAAGAAACCTTGGATAAATCTATGAGAATGAGGAGGGTATGCCCCTGACCTTAAGGACAATGAAGGTCCTTTCATGAAATGTTAGAGGCATTAATACCCCTAACAAAAGTTGCTTAATCAAGTCCTAGATTTAAGATATAATGTGTGATGGCATTTTCTTCTAGGAAACAAAACTTTCTTTTGATTAGAGCAACTTTGTTTTTCAAAATTAGAAAGGTTGGATTTTTTAGTGTGGGCAAGAGGAGCCTTAGGAGGTATAACTACCTTATGAAAATCTAAAACATTAAAATAAAAATGAATTATCTTTGACCATAAGTAGTTATTGACAAAAAATGAGATTTCACAAGTATTTATCAATAACTTCTTGTGCAAATTTATCAAATATTTACAATGGGATTTCATTATGTTCGAAGGAGATTTCAATAGTATTTCAGATACATATGGGGGATATGGATAGAATCATCCCTCCCAACAATACTCTCATAACCCCCTATTGAAATTGCTTGCACTAGAGTCTTTCTTCAGTTTCAAAACTTGTTTCATCTGTCACAAAGTTGGTCTAACTCTTTTGTTTAGAATTTTTTTTCTTCAAGACAATATCAAATTTGTAGTGTGGTTTCAAAACCATCATCAACCCCCAACAAGTTTGTCACAACCTTGTTGGAACTCAAAGCATCATCCAAAACCACTTGTTGAAAATATTCTTCAATGTAACTTGTCAATGTTTTACAAAGGTTCCAAAACCATTCTTGGCCTTTGATAAGGTTGTCACAACCTTGTTGGCACCCAAAATACATTTTAGAACCTCGCAAGAAAGTAAAGCTAAGGATTTTTTGTAGTATCACCAATGGATTTGTCAAGAAGACAAAGAAAAATGTTTACAAAGGGATTTGGGTATATGAAGTCGGTTCTAAAACAAATATTGGCACATGATGAGGTTGTAACAATCGCATCAACACTCGATGAGGTTGTCGAAATCTAATTGACACTCGATAAGAAACTCACAACATTTGTAAAGAATGAAGGAAAATGATGCCACAAGGATGTTGGAAGAAAATAATAAATGTTAAATATTTTTATTAGGTTTTAAAACCATTTTTGAAAGAAAATAATTTTTTGAAAGAAAATAAGGTTTTGAGAACCCCTCAAACCTTAGAGAAAAGGAAATCTTAACTAGAATCAGTTACAAATTTGATTATATAATCAATTGAGATTAAATTTAAGGATAATTTTTTAATAGAGAGGGAACAAAAAGGGACAGGCAGAGAGACCAAGAATGAAAAAGAATACAAATTAAGAACAAGGAAAAGGGTGGATGATTATTATTTTTTGTTGATGGACAATTTTTCTGAAAGAAAATATGATTGTACTCCTTGAATGACTATAAGTTATTTTCTAAATTTGAATTAAACTAAAAATTATATTTTTAGACACCTAAAATATTCCTTAGTCATCCATCACCTAACCTTAATCAACCTAATCACTTCACCTAGGACATGCCCCCTTTACCTAAAGTCCACTTAATTAAATAATCATATTATTTAATTAACCATGTTTTTCCATCTCCTCATAATATTTATATATATATATATATACCACCTATTATGTGCATCTCACACATGTGGCTAAAATAAATAAATAATATTATTATTTAACTAGACCAATATTTCATCAACACATTCCAAGAATAAAGGGCACCTAAGAACACTTGTCTTTATGGTCCCTTTATCCTCTCAACATAACCCAAAGTTATAACTTCTTCTTAGGTGCACATGTCCCTAGTTTACCTCATGCTCACAAGTACTTACTAATTTGGTAAATTAATCCTAGCCATTCATAATATAACCACCTTCATCTCCACACTCCATCTTATCCTTGATCCTGTGAAATTCCTCTCAACCATTATCTACCCTCAATCTCATAATAAAATTCTAACCATCCATTTTTCTTTCCAAAAGCTTATAAATTCAAGCACTCTCTCATCCAAAATCAATCATCACTTATGCTAGGTATATGCTATCAAATTGGTAGTCTTCAAGTAAAGAGCATCCACATCCCAAAGTCATTGGAGAAAATCAAATCATAATGGAGATTATGGTAACATTTAAGTTGGTTTTTGATGTTATTATCTTGTTTTAATCTCTTTTGTGAACTTCTTTTAAGAGATTGATGGTGGAGAATTGCTGAGAGAAATTGATTGATTTGTTAATTGGTTGCATGATTTAGTGAACTGAGTGCATGAATTAGTCAACTATTTACATGATTTAGTTAAGTGATATGATTAGGATGTTAACTCAAATTGAGTATTAGTGAACTATATTGATGAATGAGTGGACAAAGAGTAAGTCTCAATCACAAGATGAGTTGGAAATACACAAGATTTAATAATTAAATTAAATTAATTAATTATTAATGGCATGTGAAAATAAATAAAATAAATGATTTATTTATTTATAATGTTGAGGAAATAAAGGATAATTAATAATTAAAATAATTATTTAATTTAGGAAATTGATAATAGATAATTTTAAAATAAATAATATTTTATTTAATTAATTTATATGAATAAAGATAATTAGTGACATAATTAAATAAATAAAATTTATTTAAAATTAATCAAGGAAGAATAATATTAAAGTGAATTAATTAAATAATATAAAATTATTTAATTAATAGTGGAATATGAAATGAGTAATAATTAAATAATTAAAAAATATTTAATTATATGGATAAGACAAGAGTTAGTGGAAAAATGACGCTTGCAAGCTTAGGATAATTTTTAGTGTCTACATTTTTCCCCTCTTTGAGATAATGCAATTTTGAGTGTTGTTTCAAAGAAAAATCAAGAAAATTTTGCTCAATACCTACCCCAGTGTGCCTTGGAAACAACAAGATAGTGTGGTGCCTCCTTGGGAAATTTGGTTATGAAAAATCGAACCCCAATCACACATAACTTAGTTGCCCCGATCATATCAATGTCAAGATAAACCACAAACATAAATCAAATAGAAAAAGGTCATGCTAATTGAAAAGGGCATAACCATTGAACGATCTCTTATTGCAAAAGAAGTTTTCAAACTATACAACAATCGAGATCAACCTTCTAATTTGAACAATAAGCCTCACTTTTGGGCAAAGAACAAAAACATCACAAACGATGGAGTAGTAGACGCAAATTTGTACAAACCATACAACCTCCATCTAATAATCCTCAACACAACATTCAAAGCAACCAAAGAAACAATCCTCCAAGAAATCAACCGAAGAGTCAAAGTCAAAATCCTCCAAGAGGACCATTGAGACTTAATTGTTGGATAGGACAACTTAGAGGGGGAGATGAATCAATTGTCATAGATTATAACCTTAAATTCAATTACCAGAACTAACACATAAACCGATTAAGTGATTAACCATCAAATGAAAATGCACAAACATAATAACACCATATTTACGTGGAAAACCCAATGAGGGAAAAACCACGGTGAAGATTAACTCACACTATAGAGAATATCAAAACCGATTACAAAAAGGCTCACTGCCTAAGATAAGGCTCACTACCTAAAATAAGGACTCACTGTCCAGACTCACTGTCTACAGGGCTACAACCCAGAGGGCTCACTACCACAGAGATACAAAGAAGACAAAGAAGACTTGTTACAGAGAGACAAAAATCCCAATGCAACGAATATTCCTCCACAATCACTTATCAACTCGCATGAATGATAGAGTTAGCCTTCTGCTCACTGCATCCAAAAACTCGGCATTTAAGCTCCGCACTGAACAACCACACACTTAACTCACACACTTTAAGAATAACATCAAAGTTGCATCGACTCTTTCATTTATCTTCCTTCTTTTCTTATGTACAATTTTCATTGCTAGCACATTCTGTATTTATACTATCTCCAACCTTGAAAAGATAAAAATTCAACCATCCAACTTCAAATTAAAATTAGGTCGGTGCCAAACATCCTAGTGTGGAATTAGAATGAGGGCAACCCAAAAAACATGCTTCACCGGGACCCATAATAGATCCAACATGCTTCATCAACTTTGAAAGTAGTGCTTGACACATGGTCGGCAATACCAATGTAAAACACATAGATCAATTAAGCTCGATACTTCCAAATGCCAAAACCAACTTCAATAGAACTAGGGAAACACAACTCTTGAACCATACGCCATACGACTTCATCAAAGAAAAATTTGGACCAACAACAAATATCTCATACTTTAATCAACACACAAAAAAAACATAGTTCACAAGCACCAGAACTAGCAACCTTCTTTTAATACAATTTTCTCAATATCCTCGACATATAAAATTAACAACAACTAGTAAATAACCAGCTGACAGGTTGACATCAATGAAAACACTTCATTCTTCTTCCATTCTTGCAACAATCTCCCCCTTTGTCATTGATGGCAACACATGATGTGAAAAACCATCAACGACACCATACCTGTTCTAAAAATACTTCTCAAGATTTTTTCCTTTCTACTTCTCCCCTTTTAGAAGATCATCTTCCTCATTACCTGCTTACTCTTAATAACTTTATTTTCCTTTTCACACATGCTCTCTCTCCTTTTTTTTCTTTTTCACATGCTCTCTCTCCCCCTTTGATATCAATGGCAAAGGAAAAATATATGTCCATTGAAGCTTCCTTTGACATGAAAACATAATACTCATAATGACAACACTTAGAAAATCTGCCTGCTCCCCCTGAGGGGTAGCCACCAAAAAAAAACATCAGCCCA
Source organism: Sequoia sempervirens (assembly GCA_007258455.2). Lineage (NCBI taxonomy): Eukaryota > Viridiplantae > Streptophyta > Pinopsida > Cupressales > Cupressaceae > Sequoia > Sequoia sempervirens. The sequence continues at coordinate 38,935,914 of VDFB02000009.1, read as the reverse complement.
AAGAGATAGAACTATGAATCCACCGAACTGATGCATCTTCAAATGCATCTTAGTTTGTAAAAGGAGGGGAAATAACCCCTAGCTTATCCTAGAGATACTCAAAAGTATCTTTAGGAAGAGGGGTGCTGCCACAATAGTGGTTTACAATTTCTGGGAGGAATTGATTTTTGCTGAAATCACATATTTTTAGAAAATATAATGATTTAAGCCTTCAAATTTTCCATTTAAAGGATTCCAATTGAAGAGGGTTTGATCAAACCACCTTAGACCAAGCCCCCTTGGATAAAACCCCGCTAGTTTTAAACCATACCTATAACGAAGTCTCCTTTACACCTATCAAAATGCTAATAAAAAACCACTTTTGATTTACCTTTTGGGGGATCAAATGAATTCATTTAATTTTATTTTTTGTAAGTATGTAGTCCTTATTATAAGCTTCAAAAAAAGTATAATTTTAATAAAATTTAATTTGATTATTATATTTATTTTTTATTTCTTGTGATTGTAGGTTTCTCACTGAAAATCAAGCTCTATTCTACACATGTGTAAAAGTAGAAAATTATCAAAAAAAATTTGTAAAAATATGAGTGCTTCAGATATTGAAGTCTTTGATCCAATAAAAAAATAAAAATTGAATTTCGATACATACAAAAAAAGTTACGCGTTATACGGCCGTGCTATGTCTCAATTGTAATCGATTTGACTTTGAAACTTGATTAAAGAAAAAATATTCAATAAAAAACTATCTAACCAAGTGGAAGCACTAGATATCAAGGTCACAAATCTAAATTCAAAAGAATTAGAATTTTATCCTTCATGGAAAAAAGGTTATGCGTTATACGGTGAGCATCACTTTTTAAAAATGTTGTTTTCTGAAAAAATCTAGTTTTTGAGGGAGATGGAAAAAGAAGTGTAATCTAATTCCAAAAAATTTGAAAAAAATATATTTAGAATCTATAGACAAAATCTCATGAAACTTTAGTTTGCATTATCTTCAAATTTCTCACGGTTTAACTGCTATAGGTGCCTAAAAGTGAAGATTTAGTTAAAAAAAATTATTTCAGTGTCTAGTTTGGCCAAAAATTGTAAACCACTATTGTGGGATCACCCAGAGCCTTTGTAAATATATCCGCAATCCGATCCTTTTTCGAAACATACTGAAGCTTGACTTCATTCTCCATGACCTTCTCTCTTAAGAAATGATACCTGATAGATATATGCTTTGTTCTTGAGTGCATCACAAGATGAACTTTGAAATGTTAATTGCACTTTTGTTATCACAGAAGATAGAAATAGGATCATCATGTAGCACTATGATATCTTTCAATGTCTATTTCATCCATAAAACTTGTGTATAACACGATGCAACAACAATGTACTCAAATTTAGTAGTAGAGAAAGAGACAAAATCTTGTTTTTTACTCAACCATGCCACCAATCTACATCCAAGAAAGAATGCACCACCACTTGTACTCTTTTTGTCATCTATACTTCCAGCCCAATCTGCATCTGTATAAGCACTGAGTATAAAATCAATATCTTTAGGATACCATAATCCATAATTCAGAGTGCCTTTCAAATATTTGAATATTCTTTTAACTGTAGTAACATGTGTTTCCTTCATATCTTCTAGAAATCTAGCTACAAGAAAAACCTCATGCATAATATTTGGTCTAGTAGCAGTCAAATACAGTAAGTTCCACCAATCCTATATCTATACTTGCTCTGATCAGTCTTAGGTAAATCATCATCTTTTCCCAACTTTCATCTAGTCACCATAGGAGTACTTACCAGTTTGGAACCATCCATCCCAAATTTTCTCAACATTTCTCTCGCATACTTAGATTGTGAAATGAAATTTCCTTTCTTTGTTTGATTAATATGTAGCCCAAGAAAGAAATTCATCTCGCCAAACATAGACATTTCAAATTCTTTCTACATTTCTTTTGTAAACATCTTTCACATATTTTCATTTCCTCCAAAGATAATTTCATCAACATATACAAATACAATCAAGATTTTGTCATTTTTAGTCTTGAAATACAAATTACTGTTTGTCATACCTTTGTTAAATCCTTGTTGATTCAAGTACTTATCTAACCTTGCATACCAGGCTCCAAGAGCTTGCTTCAATCCATATAAATCCTTCTTCAATCTTCACACCATATCCGCTTGATCTATTAACTGAAATCCTTCCAGTTGTTCCATTTAGACCTCTTCATCTAGTTCACCATTCAAAAATGTTGACTTGACATCTATCTGATAGACTTTGAAATCTTTATAAGCAGCTAATGCCAAGAACATCCTTATAGCTTCCATTCTTTCTGCTAGGGCAAGTCTCCTTAAAATCTATACCTTCCACTTGCGAGTAGCCTTTACACACAAGCCTTGCTTTGTTTTTGACAACTTTCCCATTCTCATTCAACTTGTTTATGAATACCCATTTTGATCCAATGATATTTTTGTCTTCTAGTCTTGAGACCAATTCCCAAGTTTGATTCTTTTTCAATCTCCAAAATTTCTTCTTTCATTGCTTCCTTCTAATGTTCATCCTTACAAGCTTCACTTACCGACTTCGGCTCAATTTCATAGAATAAGCACAATTTACTTCAACAACAGCTTTGCTTCTAGTCAACACACCTTTTTTTTTTCTCCAATAATCTAACTTTCTAAATGGTTCCTCTATACATATTTTGGTGTTCTAGGGGACATTACCAGAGAAACATTTTCTCTTTCATTATGCTCTTTCTGCTCATCTCTATCCCGTTCTTCCACAATTTCTTCTATTCTCACATAGTCATGTTCATCAGACACATATCCATCAATATCAATAGAATTCTTCATTGCTTCATCAACCTTCACATTCGAGCTCTCCAAAATCTTCCTCAATCTTTTGTTGAAACATCTATATGCCTTGCTTCTAGTAGAGTAACCAAGAAATATTCCTTCATCACTTCTTGCATCAAACTTTCCCAATGTTTCCTCATCTCTTTTGATATAGCATTTTCTTCCAAATACCTTTAAATATTTAACTGTCAGAATTATTTCATGTCATAACTCATGGGGAGTCTTTGTATTGTTTTCTCTTGCCTAAACTCGATTATATAAATACACATAAGTGTGAATAGCTTCTTTCCAGTAAACTTCCAATAATTCAGTTTTAGTGATCATTTGACCTAGCAGCTTCTTGAACTATTTTGTTTTTCCTTTCAAAAACTCCATTCTTCTTAGGAGTTCTCATATTAGATAACTATCTCTTTATTCCATTCACTTCACAAAACATATTAAAATCATGGGAGGTGAATTCACCACCTCTGTCAGATCTCAAGCATTTTATCTTCAAATTAACTTCATTTTCAACCATAACCTTGAATGCTTTGAATCTATCTAATGCTTCTGATTTTTCTCTTAAAAATGTAACCCATGTATATCTAGAATAATCATCAATTAAAAGCATAAAGTACCTTTCACCAAGTAGACTTCACACTCTCAGGGGACCACAACGATTTGTATGAACCAAATCCAACAATCCAGTAGTAGATTGTTCTCTTAATTTGTAATGATTTCTTGTTTGCTTCCCGAACTGGCAATTCATGCAGATAAAATTTACATGATTTGTAATTCTCGGTAGATCTCTCACAGTTTGAATAGTACTAATCCTTGCCAACTTATCAAAATTCATGTGACACATTCTCCTGTGCCATAACCAGCTGTCATTTATCTGAGTCATAAAACATCATCCATCAACACCTTTAAGCTGATAAATATTCCCTTCATATTTCTTTCCTAATCAATCAAAGTTCCAGATCCTTTCCATATCTCACACTTCTCATCCTTAAACACAAGATCATATCCCTTTCTACACATTTGACCAATGCTCAACATATTATGCCTTAAATCCTTAACATAGTAGACATCATTAGTATGATCCTTGCCATCAAAACTTACTGAACCTATCCCACATATTTTAGCACCAGTATCATCTCCAAACATAACTAGACCTCCATCATATTTTTCAAGTTTCACAAACATACTCTTGTCACCAGTCATGTGATGTGAACAACCACTATCAACTACCCAAAAAAAATTTTCATGTTTAGCATGTAGGGAAGGGATAATTGTACCTTCATTTCTCTCCTTCTAGTCCTTCTCTTTCTCTTTCTCCAAAGGACTTTCCTTTGACTGTCTTTCTGAATTAGTAGAAACTTACTGTAACGCCAAATAAAAGCTTTGCACAATAGACACACCAGAATCAAGATTAGAAGCACACATTCAATACAAAACTAAATCTAAAATGCAAATTCATACGTTAAGCAACAAAGAACATGGGAAAGTAAAAACGTAATTAAAACTGAAACAATATCACCAATTCCAAACGTATTTCCATGAATTATCTCAATTGCCCTTCTCCATTTTGCTTGTGTAGTATAATTGCCCTCAGATTTTCAAGTTCGTGCAAGTATAGCCTAAGATAGTGATTAGCAAAATATCGAAGATTCAAGACAAAAGTGCTCTCCAAAGTTACAAAATTCGAGAGAGATTGGAATGAAGAATGACAAATCAATTTATAGAAAATTGATTATTCGAACGACAGGCCAAGATTGAAAGATTAACGGACGGTTGAGATTGACTGATTGGACATGCATTCAGATAACTGACAGTGATGACATGAGTGATTCGAATTAGAAATAGAATTAAGGATTAAATAAATGATTTAATCTTCAGTTCGGCATTCGAAAACATTAGAAATATATTTGCATGACAAAGATAAAGATTGATTAAAGCAACTCTCTGTTCGAATGCACGCACAACACTTAATTAATTAAATAAGAATATTTAATTAATCCGCATGCACGCAATTGAGTTAGAAGTGGACGATTGCATGATTAGACGAAGAGATTACTCGAAGACGCCACTCAGACATTAAATCAATAGTTAACTGAACGATTAAAATAGATGTCGAGTTGAGTAAAAGTGAATACTTAGATAACTCACATAATTATCTAAAATATAGAAGAATGTGTTAAAATAGACTTAATGAATTAAATAATTCATTTAATTCAAGAGACTCAATATTCGAAGGATAATTAAATAAATAAGATTTATTTAATTAAGTGACGAAGGGGATTTTAAATGAATAATTAAATAAATAATTAATTATAGTTGAAATATGATAAAGAATAAATTAAATAATGATTTATTTAATTTGACAAGACGGATAAGGTTAATTAGTAAGATAATTAAATAACAAGCGTTTATTTAATTAATCAGATAGAATAAAGAAAAGTGAATTAATTAAATAATTGAGATTATTTAATTAATAGAAGAAATAATAGAAGATGAATTAATGTTAAGATGAATAATTAAATAATTGACATTATTTAATCATGACCATGAATAATACGAATTATGAAGAATATAGAAGCCGCAGGCCTAGACCAAATTTCGGTGTCTACATTTGCCCCTCTTTGATACAATGTTGTTTCGGCGTTGTGTCAAAGAAAAATCAATGAAAATATGCCCCAGTCAAGCTCCGGATTAGAACAGGTGAAGGTATGCCCCCTCGGGAAAATTGACAAATTTTTGAAAGGTTCAGAAAAATTTGGAAATGCGCCCGATTAGCCCAGTAGATAGGCAAAAATGTAATGCAGTTGACGGAATTGGGTTTGGAAATGGGAGGGATGGGTACGGGATAATAGAAAATGGAAGTTTACATGGCCAGAAGGAAGGAAATGCCACCTAAGCCCTAGGTATATATTGGAATTGGGGTGAAAAACTATTCATTTGCACCCACCCAGCTTAGAGATTTGAAAAGTTTGCTCTGACTTTCAGCGAGGATGTCTCCAGTTCCAGCCACCCATCATCGTGCATACAGGATCAGGACGTTCCAGAGACCAGCCGGCGCGGACCCCCCGGTATGTACCTAAAACTTGTCTTTTGAAAAATTTTAAGTTTCGCGCATTTTAAGGTATTTATTGCATTTTTAGTTGTGCGTGTCATTTTAATTTGCACCGCATCTGTATGCGCGAACGACGCATCTGCTTGCGAAAAGCCGCATTTGCATTTTAACGCCGACCATTTAGGCTTAGTTTAGAAAATAACCGCATGTGTTTTTTGTGTTACGCATTTGATATTTATGATGCGCAATTGAAATTTAGCTACGCATGTGCATTTTATGATACGCATTTGTTTATTCTGATACGCATTTGAAGTTTTGAACCGCATTTGCATGTTTAGCGACGCATTAGAATATTTAGACACGCATTTGCCATTTTGAACCGCAAATGTCATTTTTAGCACGCATTTGATAATAATTAACCGCATTTGATTAATAATGACGCACTTGTAATTAGTGGACCGCATCTGTAGAAAAGCGACGCATGTGTTAAAAAAGTGACGCATCTGCAAAATAACGACGCATTTGCATTTTATGTCAAAACATTCATTTTTCACTAGGGTAGATGATTCAGGCTGACATGAGGCATGTTGTTGCAGGTTGTTCTTGACCCTATCTACACACGTGAGTCGAGACCCACGACGTTTCGATTCAGAGACAGCTTACGGCCGGCCGAGCGACGGACTTTATGGCATTTGGGTTTGTTGCACGTGACCGATATGCCCCAGATTAGGGCAAATCGGGGTTTACTGACAGCACTTTGCGAGCGGTGGCACTCGGAGACATCGTCGTTCCATCTTCCGACTGGAGAGGCTACAGTGACTTTGGAGGACGTGTATAGGATTCTGAGACTGCCTATTAGAGGCACACGGGTAGTCTATGATACCCAGAGGGGTATAGCCGAGATGTGCAGATACTACCCCCACGCTGACGTTAGACAGCTAGGGGTGGACGACTATGAGATCAGATGGCGGGTGTTGGCCCAGAGGTATAGACAGTTAGACTGTCTAGTGGCGACACTGATAGGTGGTATTGTACTGCCTGACCGCCGAGGTCATGGATTTCCTGTGGGATGGGGTGAGATGCTAGTGGGCATGCTAGAGCGCCGAGTTGTATATGCTTGGGGTTCGTGTGTGCTGGGGATGCTATACTTCCACCTTCATGACATTGCCTATAGAGAGGCGCAGTCGATGAGCTGCGGCACCACGCTCCTGATGGTATGGGCGTGGGAGCATATTGCTATCTTTAGACCACCGGTGACAGTAGATCTAGCTCGTGGAGCGCCATACGCCTTTCGGTATGCGGGAGCCACCACACAGCACCATATTGGAGACACGGGCTATTATAGACACGCTATAGACCTGATGCAGGAGTTTACATGGAGACCGTACCTAGGCTGCGAGGTGTGGTCAGATGAGGGCGAGCATTTGCCATTTTGTCGACAGACACAGTATTTGGTGGGACGGACAGTGTCCCATATGCACATCATAGAGCGACAGTTGCCGGACCGGGTCCTGAGGCAGTTTGGAGAGGTACAGGATGTACCTCGAGGGAGAGCCGAGTTTGCCAGGTCGTCACGAGAGGTCATATTATGGGGGCCAGAGATTCCAGTCGCCACTGCAGAGGCGGATATTGATGGATTACAGGCACAGGCATGGGGATGGAGGGGTGGACCAGCAGATCCAGGGACGACTCCAGCATATGATCAGTGGTGGGCATTACACAGGCCGACTCCTTTGACAGATCCAGGGCAGCCAGCACCAGTAGAGCGGCGGGTTAGAGGTCCCAGAGGCAGACGGGGCAGAGGAGGTAGAGGAGGTCGAGGTGATGGTGGGGATGATGGCAGAGGTGGCCGACGCGGAGGCAGGAGAGGGAGGCATGGTCGACGAGGACGAGGAGCAGCCTTGTCACCGATCCGTGAGGAGAGGGGAGGAGAGGAGGATCTGGCCATGCTAGATGTGGCCAGAGGTGGCGAGGAGGAGCAGCCAGCTGAGGCAGTTATTCCAGACATCCTTGACATCCCAGCAGAGGCAGAGGTAGGTGCCGAGGAGGCAGTTGCAGAGGAGGCCGTTGGAGAGGAGGCAGTTGGAGAGGAGGCAGAGGTCGATGCCCTTGGATTGCTAGGTGCCTACCAGGAGGATGATGAGGAGGAGGATGATCACGAGAGAGAGATCAGGGATCAGATCCTGGAGGAGATGGACGAGGAGGAGGATGGGCGAGATAGGGTCCGTCAGGATGAGACAGAGGCAGAGGTGCCCGACACTGATATATTACGAGCCCAGGTTGCCTCCTTGGAGGAGCAGATGAGAGTGTTGATGGCAGAGAGAGATGCCTACAGGGTGGAGAGAGACAGAGCCTTGTTGGAGAGGGATCAGGCTGTAGCCCGGCGGCAGGAGACTGAGCAGAGATTCACAGAGCTCAGGTCATTATGTACAGGACCATCAGCAGCATTTGCCAGAGAGTTGGTCAGAGCCGGCGAGAGGGAGAGATATTACCGAGACTTGTATGAGGCAGAGGTTCCCATAGAGAGACGGGCTCCTAGTTTTTCAGCAGCACAGAGCAGCAGGTCCCAGACCAGGACCCACACACGGACAGTGAGTACAGAGGGAGTGGACCAGCCACGCAGAGCAGGGCCCTACGACAGACCTCCCACAGCTCCGAGATCAGCAGGTTCGCAGTATCAGTCTCCCACACATTCCCGACATGATGGCAGTGGTAGTTCAGGATAGAGATACAGTTTTGAGGTCTATTTGAGACATTGTATTTTGATCCGATAGCCTGCGGGCTTCCATGTATTTATGATACATTATGACATTGTGATGTGACACATTTGAGCTATGTATATATGATTTTGGCGGCGATTCTTATGATATGCATTGTCTATTTATTGATTATGCAGTCTTGATTTATACTTGTGATGTTTATATGACATGCCTATGTGATGGATGGTTGTATGTACTTTATGTTGTTTATGCAACTAATGTGATAATGTTGATTCTATGTGACATATGATTCTATATGATTATGAGATGCAATGTGATGTTATATGTATAATGACATGGGATGTTATACAAATGTAATGTGATGCATGTATTTACAGTTTATTGCTTATGATATGCAGTGTTAAATGATGATTATTGTCTATTATGCCTATATATATGTATGTTCCTAACATGTATGTTGATGCAGGATGATGTATACCATTTTTGTGTCACAGGACTTCGTCATAATGCAAGAAAGAAGAAACGTTAGTGCGGAATAGAAGATCGACAAAGAATGAAACGACAGAAGATAAATGTTAATGTTAGGAATCTTCGATATTTTACCGTATCACAAAAGGTATTGCACTTTATCATCATTGGGCGGGACTAATACAAATGGAGAAAAACACCATGATATGACATAGATCAAGGTGTGCAAGGTCATCCACTTGCTAATAACAGACAGTCGCAGACAAGGATTGTCATTAACTCATACTAAGGGCACAAGTTGCCCCAGTCTTTTTGTCAGGACAAACCACAGACATCAAACAAAAGAAAAGACGGGTCATGATACGTCATTGCTCCTCTAAATCCTTCATGGGACATCCTTGAGGAAACTAGTAACATGACTCAAAATCAAATTGAAAAGACAGTCAACAGACAGCAGTCAAAGAAAATAGAATTCCGATACGTCGTTGCTTCTCTAAATCCGTCATGGGACATCCTTGAGAAAGCTAGTAACATGAATCCCAGTCATCAATTCAAGATAAATGATAAGATAAATAAGCCATAAAGTCAATAAGCCAATGAAAATATTTTCCGAAACATGATTTGTTTGTTTGATTGGTTTGATTGATAGAGCCTGATTGCAAGAGATACACATACCGGATAAGACTGTAAGTCTAGTTTCGATGTTATGACTATCTGTATAAGGCATGACAAAGCCTGGTTTCAGAAAGACATGTATCGTATAAGACGTTGAGTCAGATGCCGTTGATGTGATAACCTGTGTAAGGCTATGTTTGATTGTTTTGACCTTGTCGATTACGCAGGAAGGACGCATCCTGAATAAGACATAGGTTGATTGTTTTGATAACGCCTGTTTCCAAGAAGGACACATCCTGTAGCAGACGGTTGGTTGATCTTTCTGAATTGTTTTGTTTGGCAAGTTGTTTGATATGACTCAGAGACATTGCTGACTTGTTCACCAGAGTAATGCATGACTTGATATGATGTGTGGACAATTGACCGTGTGTGATGACATACCCTAAAGGACTGACCTAGTGCGGCCTCGAGGGCTCATCGTGTGATGGCCTTGCCTACGTTGTACACGCAGAGACCTCGTAGTTCGACTTAACTGCGACTGACAAGACTAACTACAAATAGAAGACGTGTGTGAAAGTGAATGCGATGAACCCTGATGGATTGACCTAGTGCGGCCTCGGGGGCTCATCGTGTGATGGCCTTGCCTACGTTGTACACGCAGAGACCTCGTAGTTCGACACTACCAATGACCTTGTCATATAGACACATGGATTGACGCAAGACTTTATACAGACAAACCTAAACAGACTGACCTAATGCCTCGGGGGCACATCGGCAGATGGCCTTGCCTACGTCCAGTCACAGAGGCAATGTAGTTCGACTAACGACAAAGACTCACAAGTGCGACTGACTCTGACTCTATTTTTTGGATTTTTTTGAAGTTTTCCGATGTTTTTGTGTTTTCTCAGGTCATTTTGTGATGTTCGTGGATTTTCCATGGTTTTACGTCTTCCACATAGCCAATGTAAGAATCAATATGACGCATGTCAAGTATTTGCCCCCAATCGAGTATAAGACCAATTGACTATGAATAGGGTAAGATGGGGGATATGAAATTCTCTCGATGTCAATCGTTCCAAGCTATGGAAAAGACTACCACTTATTAGGAATGATATATACAAGAGATGGACAAGGTAGTGGACTATGTACAGGATAGTGGACTATGTACAGGGTGTGGGCTATGTACAAGATGTGGGCTATGTACAAGATGTGGTGTATGTACAAGATAGATTAGAATAATAGTAGACAAAGGAGCGGGGTTGAGTACACATGGTGCCTGTTTGCCAGGTTTTCACCATGGTACCTATCCAAGGCGCCACCGAAGTGGTTTTCACCGTTGGACGAATGATTTGTCTTTACTATTTTCCATATTAACTAATTTTTTTGGTGTTATCAAGACGCCTGTTTGCCAGGTTTTCACCTTGATAACAATTTTTTGATTTTTTTGATTTTTTTGTATTTTTTGCTAAATAAGACAAAGGCTCCCAGAAGCTATCGTGGGGAGCACAACCCGGATGCATACTTTATTGATTGGTGAGGACAATGGTTAGCAACCGAGGGAGTAGAGTTGATACGCTCCTGATCCAAAATCTTTTGTAACAACATAAGGTCCCAACCAATTAGGTTCAAACTTTCCTAGTTTGTCTCTTTCTGCTTGATTCTTTGGATTCTCCATTAAAACCAGGTCACCAATGTCAAAATTTCTGTTTAAAACCCTCCTGTTCTAGCTACGACGAAGGCGGTTCTGATATGCTTGGAGATGGTCGGTGCTTATTACGTCTCTGCGCTAGATCGGGAATTCTAGTTCATGGAGTTTCAACACTCGATACTCTTCATCATCAATGTGGCCTTTCAGGGGTACCCTTAAGGAAGGAATCTCGACCTCAATAGGCAAAATGGCTTCAGATCCAAAGACAAGTGAGTATGGGGTAGCACCAGTGGGAGTATGGATACTTGTACGATAAGCCCATAAGGCAGGGTTTAGCTGTAAATGCCAGTCACGACCAGCATCATTGACAGTCTTCTTGAGGATTCTAATGATGGTCTTGTTAGATGCCTCTGCTTGGCCGTTACCTTGGGGGTAGTATGGAGTGGAGAAGTGATGTTGGATATGAAATTGATCACACAAATGGCGGACTTCCTGGTTCTTAAATGGACGGCCATTATCAGTGATTATGGACTGAGGGACACCATACCGACAAATGATATAGTTTAAGATAAATCTAGAAATCTGTGTGCCGGTAATGTATGTCATAGGAATGGCTTCTATCCACTTCGTAAAGTACTCAGTGGCAGTGATAATGAACTTGTGTCCATTAGATGAGGTGGGGTGGATCTTACCTATGAGGTCGAGTCCCCATTGGGAAAAAGGCCATGGTGACGTGATAGGACGGAGCTCCTGTGCTGGGGCATGTATCAAATCTCCATGAACTTGGCATTGACGACATTTTGTTACAAAGACATATGAGTCCTTTTCCATAGTAGGCCAATAATAACCCAGTCTCATAATCTTTTTGGCTAAGGTAGGACCGCTAGAATGGGAACCGCATATACCCTCATGCACCCCACGCAAGGTTGCTTGTGCTTCAGTAGAATCAAGACATCTCAGTAAGGGATTGTCTAAAGCGCGTCTATATAGGGTGTCTCTGACGATGGTGTATTTGGCTGACTTGCGGAGGAATGTTCTATGTTGGTTGTTGGATAGGCCAATGGGTATGACTTCAGCATGAAGGTAATCATAAATTTCTTTGTACCAAGGGGAATCGGGACCAACGATGTCACACACCATCTCAGAATCTGGGATATCGTAGGCTGGGATCAAAAGCTGTTCTACCAAGAACTCAAACTTAGGCACGTTGTTAGGAATGTCAAGAAGTGATGCAATTGTAGCCATGGCGTTTGCTGCCCTGTTTAAAACACGAGGTATTTGATGAAATTCGACTTTGTCAAAGTACTCTTTAAAACTATCTACCATGCGCTTGTATGGAGTAAGCTTCTCATCCTTAGTCTCATAATCATCATTTACCTGCCTGATTACTAGTTGAGAATCACCATATACAAAACCTTAATTTTTCCTTGTTGCCATGGCTAACCTGTCACTAGAGCTTCATGCTACGCCATGTTGTTAGTGCATGGGAATGCAATCTGAATGACTTAGGGATGGAATCACCTTGTGGTGTGATAAACAATATCGACCCACTGAACCATGATTTGTATGTGAACCATCAAAGTACAGTTTCCATGTTATGTTTGTGTCAAATGTGAATATGAACTCATCAGGAAAGTCTGCCACTAATGGGTGATCTGCCTGTATGGGTGCATCAGCTAACTGATTAGCGATGACCTATCCTTTAATAGCCTTTCTCTCTACATATTGTATATCATACTCACTAAGTATCATGACCCACTTGGCCAGTCGTCCTGTTAATGCTGCCTTACTAAGAAGATATTTCAGAGGATCTATTTTAGCAATCAACATTGTTTGATGGTTTAGCATGTAGTGCCTCAGTTTTTGGGTAGAAAATACTACTGCAAGACAGGCACGTTCAATGTTACTATAGTTAAGCTCATAACCAACCAAAGTCCGACTGATATAATAGACTGCCCTTTCATGACCTTCATCGTCATTCTGTGCAAGCAATGCTCTGAGTGATGAATGGGTTATTGTGATATAAAGAATCAATGGTCTTCCTTCAACAGGTGGCATTAAAATAGGTGGTGTAAGTAAATATTCTTTAATCAGTTGAAAAGCCTCTTCACACCTAGGTGTCCATGCAAAGGGTACTCCTTTCTTAAGTAGATGTTGAAAAGGATGTGTCTTGTCTGCTAGCTGCACTATAAATCTTCTGATAGATTGCAACCTTCCCTGTAATGTCCTTAGTTGACTGAAATTGTTGGGTGGTGGCATGTCCATAATTTCTTTTACCTTAGCTGGATCTACTTCAATGCCTCGTCTAGAAATGATATAACCTAACATCTTTCCTGACTTGACTCCAAACACACATTTCTTTGGATTGAGTCTCACATTATACTTCTCTAGCCTCGAAATGCAGCAGTAAAACGCGGCAAATGTTGTGCCTTGTGCTTGGATTTTACAATGGGTCATGCGACATAATCCTCATACAAGTGTACTAGATCATGAAAGATGAAGTAGTCATGGTTGCGTTGATAGGTTATCACATTCTTAAGTCGCAGAAGAGACGCCAACATTCCGACAATCGTTCCCCAAGGACAAGTGAAGGTTGTCTTAGGTTGATCTTCGGTGGCTATTACGGTCGGTTATATCACGAGAATCCATCCATAAGGGGACAACATCTCATATCTCTTTGTCATGTCAACTATCGTAATCATATTAGGCAAAGGGAAGTCATCCTTAGGACAAGCTTTGTTGATATCTCTAAGTCTTGGAATCTGAATGCCCAATTTGGTTTATTGGCGGTACAAGATTAAATCCAATCTGCATAGTCAATAGATGCGATGAAACCAGCGTCTAAGGTTTCTTGAGTTCGCCCTTGACTAATAAAGCAATTGTGGATGCATTTTTCTCAACCACCTTTCTTGGTTTATCACGGTTGTAAAAGGCAAGTGATGTAGAACAAAGATTTGAGGATCCAACCCAGGCATGTCGGCATATGACCAAGCAAAATTAATCTGTCTTTGTTCAAAGAAGTTGTGGAACTCTGATTTCTCTTGTGTTGTCAGTGACACTGCCAAATAAATCAATCGAGGATTCTCTTTTGTGCCTATGTTGACTTCTACCGATTCTTCCACGAGCATGGGTGACTTTTCCTGTGCAATGGGGAGAATGTTCAAACCTCTGTCCTTAGGCGCCTCAGAGAGGTTTTCACCTTCGGATGCATCCTTTCTTTTTACTTTTTCATGGTCTAGAGGTGCCTTGCGGTTTTCACCTAGAGACTCGTCCTTTTTATCTTGTTTATTCTTTTTCTTCTCATTTTTGCGACTGGAGGGTTGAACAGATTCCCCAAAATATGCTTTATTGTCCAAGTCAATGGTAAAACCAGCTTTATGATCCCCATTAGGTATGCCTTCATGTAATCCCAGGAACTCAGCAATCGCTTCGTCGTTCTCAAAAGTATCTAAAACGGGTGTATCTTGTTGATCCCAATCTATGAGTTGGGGATAAACTAAAGGCATGCCATCGTCAGAGTTATCAAAATCTAATGGGGTCAAGGTAAGGATTGAATTATTCATGTGATCACAAAATTCTTGTACCAAGTCCTTTTTGCTCTTGGGTTTGGGTCTAGGTGGATAAATAGGTGGGCCTAATGCCAAGGTTTGACAATCAGAGAGAGGTGGCTCAAGTTGCCAAGAGGTAGGATCAAGTGATTCCCAATAGTAGTGTTTAAACCACTCCTCTTTCGTCATTTTCTTTGGTGGACAGGAATTTAAAAGATTTGGTGAGGAACTTAGCAGCAAGTCAAGTTCTCCAAATAACTTGTCAAGGTCCATGGAAGAAGTAGAGGATAAGGAATCCCACTCATAATCATTAGAGTCAGGCGAGTTAGAATGATTTTGGTCTATTGGTTCGTGAGATGTCTTAATGTCTTCTGAAGTACATACTTCCTCAAGTAAGGGTAATGGAGTACTAGGAACGCCAATCTGAATCAGTTGAAACCCTAGCCCCACTCCTTTTGGCCACTGAGAAACAAATATTGGTTCAATTCTGCCATCTTGGTTTAAGCCTAAACCACTTTGTCCATCATATCCTTTCCTTTGCATGATTTTGAAACCCTTTCCATATAGTCTTGTAGGAATATGAGCAAGTAAAAGGGGTTCTTGATTATCTTCCTTATAGAGCCAGGAAGTAACATCTTCTATATCTACAGCCTCTTTGCTTAATTCACCCCATTTAGTGAAAGTTGTTGTGGGGGGAACATGTATAGTGATTATAGACTGTCCCCTACCTGTTGTAGGAAAACCATATGACTTAGGAGGGACCAAGTGGCTAACACAATAGGAAGTCTTCATATAATACTCTCCACAACCCTTGTCTTGGATCTCAACCCTAGGAGTAGTGGGAAGTGAAGGTGCAATAGATGTTCGAGTGAGCGTGGACGGGTCAACATAAGAAGATGGATTAGACGATGAGGCCTCTTGGTTGACTAGCACTTGACATTGAGGGATGTCCTTTAGGTTAGTGCAATACTGAAAAGGATCAGGATCACCATCGATAGTTATTTCGGTGCCATTGTAAGGGAATTTAAGGCACTGATGATATGTGGAAGGGACTGCCTTCTTGGCATGAATCCATGGTCTACCTAGCAAAAGGTTATAAGGGAGGGTGAGATCCAAGACCTGGAACTTTGTCTCCATTACCGTAGGACCAATTCTGATAGGAAGTGTTACCACCCCCTTTGATTTTCTTTCATCATCATAAGCCTTAATGACAATACTCTTGGTGGTGTCTACGCATGCTTCTGAAATACCTAATGCCTTAATTAGTTTTAAAGTGCATAGATTTAACCCTGCTCCTCCGTCTACCAAAACTCGTCTAACTTTGGTGTCATCAACAAGGACTTCTAGATGTAAAGGGTCATTGTGGTTCGTCTTTTCGGTGGCATAGTCTTGTTCAGAGAACGTGGCATGATTATTATTGGTTAGGTAGCCCACCATATCCTGGAAATGATTGACATCAAGGTCATTAGGGACTGTGGTATTCTGTAAAGCCTTATCGAGGATAGACCGATGCTCGGGGGAGATACGCAACAATTCCAAGATTGAAATTTGGGCTAGGGTCTTCCCCAACTAGTCAAGTAGGTTATATTGTAACTTGGAAGGTTGTGATGCTTGCTGTGATGGAGAGCCTTGGATAACAAACTTAGTATGACGAGTATTGACTGCACATTCCGGATTAGCCTTGATAGTAATGGTATTGATGTTGTCCTTGGCGGCACGAAGGCAATGAATGATTTTGCCACTATCATAGTCATGTTTTATATTCGCATAATTGGCTGACATATTGGTCTTAGTACTCGAACTGGGGACAGTTCCTTTCCCATGGTCATGTAGTGGGTCTGAAAAGACTTGATGATCAGTGTTCGATGTCTTTTGTTTGTGTCCACTAACTTCAATGATTCTCTTGTCAACAAGATCCTGTATGATGTTCTTCAGTTGTCGACAGTTTTGTAGGTTGTGTCCCTTTGTCCTATGATAATCACAGAAGGCATTGTCATCCCACCAAGTTGGTTTAAACTGTCCTGGATCGTATTGTCTTGGTTCCTGCAGTTGTATGAGGTTGTGTTGTAACAGTTGTTTGAACACCGACTCAATGGGTTCCCCTAAGGGAGTGAACTCACGTTTCTGGAATCTCCTTGGTGGTGGACGTTGAGTGTTTGAGACCATGTTAGGAGGTTGATTGACAGCATTAAGTGTGTTAGCAAAAGTATGAGGTCCTTGTAATGTGAGGAGGGGTCTTGCTTGTAATGTTTTAGCATCAACCACCCCATCATTGGTGACATTTTTGTTGCGAGACCAGAATCTATTTATGTCAGTGGGGGCGTTTTGTACGACCGTGTTTTGATTGGGTGTTGTCATCTTGAGTTCACCCTTTTCAATGAGATCATTCTCTATTATCACCCCCTTTTCCACTAGTTCCAAAAAAGATATGCAGCAATGTACCCTTAAGTTACTCCTGAGTTTTGGATGAAGGTTTTCTTGAAACATTGTAACCTTTTGTTTTTCAGGTATCTCGACAGGACATCTACTAGCAATGGTTCTCCATCTCTGGAAGAAAGCAATGAATGTTTCACCTTCGTCTTGTGTGGTGTGGCACAAAGTTGCTATATTTATCTCATGGTCAATGTGGAAGGAGAATTGCTCCACAAATTTCTCGACTAGCTCTCCCCATGATCTAATGCCAGAATCTAGACCCGAAAACCATTCTAGTGCAACCCCTACAAGACTTCGTGGAAATAGCCTCATAAGGTACGTGGGGTCGTAAGCAACATCAATGCATATGGTAGAAAATTCCCTGATATGTTCTACTGGATTGCGTTTGGCATTGTACTTAGGAAGATTTGGTATGACATATCCGTGAGGGAAAGGTGTCATGTACAATGATCTATCAAAAGGGAATGGGCATATGTCCTTTGGTGAGAATGATTTCTTAGTTGACACTGACATGTTATCCATTTGCGTTTGTAATGCCTGCATTTGTGTTTGTAGGACGTCAACTTGAGTCAAAGATGTGCTAGAAGGATTATGCGGATCCATGTATGTATTCTGAAATCCAAAGTCTCATGATGGGTTTCGATTGAATGTTGGCATCTGAGGTGGATTTGGATTCGGAATGTTGGTAAATGTATTCTGGTTTGGAATCGACATAGATTGATGTTGTCCTGGATTCTGTGTAAATGGATTCTGAGTACCACTCTGTACAAAGGGATTCTGATTCGGAACCGATGTGAAATAGTTTTGGCCTGGAATCTGGGTAGACGGATTCTGACTACCAATCTGTGAAAAGGGGTTTTGATTCAGAACCGATGTAAATTGGTTTTGACTGCTAGTCTAGAAAGGTGGATTTTGATTGCCATATTGGAAGGAGGGAATGCCCCCTGTTTGTGTAATCCTTGGTATAGTACTAGTGACCTGAGCACTAGGTATGGCCATCGACTGTGGCAAGGTACCTATAATGCTAGCAGTAGGTGTGGTTGTTGATTGCGCACTTGTGACACTGACATAAGATGTATGGGCTGATGTTTTAGGTCTTTTACTCCCGCTAAGAGGACCGAAGGGAATAGATGATGAAGCCCCTGTAGTGAAACTAAATCCCGATGTCATAGTAGGTGTACCAAATGGGGATGTATGGACTGTCGTACTCTGTGTAGACGTGCTAGATGGCATAGTCGTGCTGACTTGAGGTATAGTAGGACTAGCAGTCGTGGTATTTGTCCCTTGTGTAGGTTGAGTTTGTAAGGTGCTAATGTCAAATCCTGAAGGTAAGGTAGCACCTTCAGCTAGCAATTTTCCTAAGAACCATTGATGATCGTTTTCTAGGTACTCATCTACAAAAGAGGCAAACTCAGGGTCTTGTGCGGCAGCCTCTATGTCTTTTGTTGTAACATGTCCTTGTGTGTTTCTAGTGGTAAATTTGTCTAATAGAGTCTTATGAGGTCTTGAAGAAAATGGGTTGATGAACTCGCTTGGGTTCGACATGTTTTCTCTCTCTCTTCTCTTAGACCTAGTTTAAACCATGTAAGACAAGCTCAATATGCGGGAAATGCAAAACTATATCTAGAAACTGTATGACTCTATTCTATGTTTTTGGGGTTTTCTTATGCAAAATAAGGGATGTCCTATGATGATACTAGTCTAGACTCTAAGGGTGCAAGAAGTCTAAATGAGACCCTAAAATGATCAATTCTATAAACTCAAGGTGGAAGGACCAACTACCTAAAGTCAAACCAAAGTGTCAATTTAGTTAAGTCAAGGAACCAATGTAGGATGAAGATCAAAGACAAGTTGAGTTTCCTAACTAGACTGATGAGCTAGGATGACTCTCTGTAGGACAAAGTATATGATGATAAGACTAGGTTCAATGACAGATTTCATTGACACTATGACCTTTCTAGAGTATAGATGGTGGACTACTCCTAAAGTTTGTAAAAGTGACCTCTCTAAAAGTCTAATGCAAGGTGATATGTACCCTATGATGAAGCTAAACTCTAATTGAAGACAACTATGGTAATGACTAAATGAACCTAAAGGATGCAAAATTGAGCAAATCGTTTCAGGTTTCTATTTTCGAAGACTGTTTGTATGAAGACCACTGAAACTGGTATAACCCTGCTAATTGGACAGTGACAGTGAATTTTGGTTTTTCTGGTAATCAGACAGATGCGTTCCAAATTTAACAGTTGCGGTTCAAACTGACAGATGCGACTCAAAATTACCAGATGCGACTCAAGCTGACAGATGCGACTCAGAATATAATGCATGCGGTGTTTCTAAAACAAATGCGAGTCAAACTGACATGCGCGACTCAGAAATTTTAGATGCGGCTCAAAACAACCAGATGTGACCTATATAAATCAGATGCGAGCCAAACTGACAGATGCAACTCAAAACTTACAGATGCGACTCAAAATTTACAGATGCGACTCAAAATTAACAGATGCGACTCTAAAAATCAGATGCGTGTTTTTGGTGAACAATTGCGACTCTCTGTGAATTTTTAGTGACATGAAATTTAAACTGACCCGGTTTTCTATGATCAAATTCTGACAATCAAAGACAATCGTAAGACAAAGTGTTTTCAGTTTCGATTTTGGACTCAAAGATCGTTTAAAGTGATAACAGACAAGCACATCCTAATAGGCCAAAGGCCTAGGGTTTGTATACTTGGTATAGCCCACCAGTTATACCCTGGATTGGTGATGAACACCTTTCCTTCTCGAGAGTGGATAGCTTAGGAATTTGGTGGCATTGGCTCCCCTCCACGGCTCATTAACGTCTTTCGAGCACACCAATTCCGAATTCATTGGGTAATGACATCCCAAGAACCGCTATCTCTACTCAAGGGGATCAGTAGTGAGTAATCTTCGGGCATGATACTGTACCCTGCACTAATACCAAGCAACAGCCACAAATAGGTTGGTCTCTACAACAAAGGGTATTTAATTCGGGCATTCCGTTCATGGGGTGTGATCCATACGGCACGAGTCCCCTTTCGGATCCATCTCATCGGAACCACACTCGTGATTCTTGGGGTTTCCCTAAGAACCCACTTTTATATACCGGTTAGAAGTCCCTCGGGTTCAGGGTGCTACCGGTCACAGTGGATTACGGGGTGAGTACTTTTCCCACGGAATAGAGCCCAGAGGATTCTAGAAGTTGTGCTTGTTTTTCTCTTACACGAGGATACATACTGGGGATCATGAAGGATACTTCGATATACCAAAATCGTGGGGTAACCAAACTTGTGCTTTCGCACCAAACATAGTAGACACTTGTTAATTTTAATCCAAATGAAAGATTTGCTATGCTACCAAACAATCTGTTTCAAAATTTAACTAGGGTCTTCGACAAGCATCCTACAGAAGATATCATTAGTAATTTTTCAATATTGTCTTCGTCAATCGTCCTGCAAAAGCTTGTTAACTCCAAATGGCCACACGCTGAAAATTAAATATCAGTAACACGAAAATCAATTGAAAATTCCAGATTGCTGAAAGCAGAAATAAAATTTTACCAGTCACTTGCGTCATTTTGTTACCAGTCAGATGCGTCATTTCTTTTTCAGTTGAGGCTCGGGATATCACTTGCGATTCAAGAATTTCCAGATGCGTCATTTCTCTGTCAGATGCGGTTCATAAACTCAATTGCGGTTCAAAAACTTCACATGCGGTTCCAGAAAATCAATTGCGGTGCAGAAACTTCACATGTGGTTCGGAAAATCAATTGCGGTGCACAAACTTCACATGCGTCATTCCGTACGAAAAATCTACAAAATCAAAAATTAAAAGATCTACGGATTCTCGAAGATGGTGTCTTCACGTCGGGTTCACCAAAATGTAACGCCTGAAAATGAAACAAGCCTTTTGCACAATAGACAACAAGAATATTAGTAGATTAAAAGCACACATGCATACAATACTAAATCTAACATGCAAATTCATACGTTAAGCAACAAAGAACATGGGAAAGTAAAAACGTAATTAAAACTAGAACAATCTCACCAATTTTCAAACGTATTTCCATGAATTATCTCGATTGCCCTTCTCCATTTCGCTTGTATGGTATAATTGCCCTCAGATTTTCAAGTAATTCGTGCAAGTATAGCCTAAGATAGTGATTAGCAAAATATCGAAGATTCAAGACAAAGGTGCTCTCAAAAGTTATCAAATTCGCGAGAGATTTCGAGAGAGAGATTGGAATGAAGAATGACACATCAATTTATAGAAAATTGATTATTCGAACGACAGGCCAAGATTGAAAGATCAACAGACGATTGAGATTGACTGATTAGTCATGCATTCAGATAACTGATAGAATTGACACGAGTGATTCGAATCAGAAATAGAATTAAAGATTAAATAAATGGTTTAATCTTCAGTTCGGCATTCAAAAACATAAGAAATATCTTTGCATGACAAAGATAAAGATTGATTAAAGCAACTCTCTGTTCGAATGCACGCACAACACTTAATTAATTAAATAAGAATATTTAATTAATCCACATGTACACGCAATTGAGTTAGAAGTGGGCGATTGCATGATTAGACGAAGAGATTACTCGAAGACGCCACTCAGACATTAAATCAATAGTTACCTGAACGATTAAAATAGATGTCGAGTTGAGTAAAGTGAATACTTAGATAACTTACATAATTATCTAAAATATAGAAGAATGTGTTAAAAATAGGCTTAATGGATTAAATGAATTCA
>VDFB02000009.1:38848630-38913707 GCA_007258455.2 Sequoia sempervirens | reverse complement strand
TTGCTATATTTATCTCATGGTCAATGTGGAAGGAGAATTGCTCCACAAAATTCTCGACTAGTTCTCCCCATGATCTAATGCCAGAATCTAGACCCGAAAACCATTCTAGTGCAACCCCTACAAGAATTCATGGAAATAGCCTCATAAGGTATGTGGGGTCGTAAGCGACATCAATGCATATGGTAGAAAATTCCCTGATATGTTCTACTGGATTGCGTTTGCCATTGTACTTAGGAAGATTTGGTATGACATATCCGTGAGGGAAAGGTGTCATGTACAATGATCTATCAAAAGGGAATGGACATATGTCCTTTGGTGAAAATGATGTCTTAGTTGACACTGACATGTTATCCATTTGCGTTTGTAATGCCTGCATTTGTGTTTGTAGGACGTCAACTTGAGTCAAAGATGTGCTAGAAGGATTATGCGGATCCATATATGTATTCTGAAATCCAAAGTCTCGTGATGGGTTTTGATTGAACGTTGGCCTCTGAGGTGGATTTGGATTCAGAATGTTGGTAAATGTATTCTGGTTTGGAATCGGCATAGATTGATGTTGTCCTGGATTCTGTGTAAATGGATTCTGAGTACCACTCTGTACAAAGGGATTCTGATTCGGAACCGATGTGAAATAGTTTTGGCCTAGAATCTGGGTAGACGGATTCTGACTACCAATCTGTGAAAAGGGATTCTGATTCGGAACCGATGTAAATTATTTTTGACTGCTAGTCTGGAGAAGTGGATTTTGATTGCCATATTGGAAGGAGGGAATGCCCCCTGTTTGTGTAATCCTTGGTATAGTACTAGTGACCTGAGCACTAGGTATGGCCATTGATTGTGGCAAGGTACCCATAATGCTAGCAGTAGGTGTGGTTGTTGATTGCGCACTAGTGATACCGACATAAGATGTATGGGCTGATGTTTTAGGTCTTTTACTCCCAATAAGAGGACCAGTGGGAGTGGATGAGGATGTCCCTGTAGTGAAATTAAATCCTGATGTCATGCTAGGTATACCAAATGGGGACGTATGGACTGTTGTACTCTGTGTTGATGTGCTAGATGGCATAGTCGTGCTGACTTGAGGTATAGTAGTACTAGCAGTCGTGGTATGTGTCCCTTGTGTAGGTTGAGTTTGTAAGGTGCTAATGTCAAATCCTGGAGGTAAGGTAGCACCTTTTGCTAGCAGTTTTCCTAAGAACCGTTGACGATCGTTTGCTAGGTACTCATCTACAAAAGAGGCAAATTCAGGGTCCTGTGCGGCAGCCTCTATGTCTTCTGTTGTAACATGTCCTTGAGTGTTTCTAGTGGTGAATTTGTCTAATAGAGTCTTATGAGGTCTTGAAGAAAATGGGTTGATGAACTCGCTTGGGTTCGACATGTTTTCTCTCTCTCTTCTCTTAGACCTAGTTTCAACCATGTAAGACAAGCTCAATATGCAGGAAATGCAAAACTATATCTAGAAACTGTATGACTCTATTCTATGTTTTTGGGGTTTTCTTATGCAAAATAAGGGATGTCCTATGATGATACTAGTCTAGACCCTAAAGGTGCAAGAAGTCTAAGTGAGACCCTAAAATGATCAATTCTATAAACCCAAGGTGAAGGGACCAACTACCTAAAGTCAAACCAAAGTGTCAATTTAGATAAGTCAAGGAACCAATGTAGGACAAAGATTAGAGACACGTTGAGTTTCCTAACTAGACTGATGAGGTAGGACAACTCTCTGTGGGACAAAGTATATGATGATAAGACTAGGTTCAATGACAGATTTCATTGACACTATGACCTTTCTAGAGTATAGATGGTGGACTACTCCTAAAGTTTGTAAATGTGACCTCTCTAAAAGTCTAATGCAAAGTAATATGATCCCTAAGATGAAGGTAAACTCTAACTGAAGACAACTATGGTAATGACTAAATGAACCTAAAGGATGCAAAATTGAGCAAATCGTTTCAGGTTTCTGTTTTCGAAGACTGTTTGTATGAAGACCACTGAAACTGGAATAACCCTGATAAGCCGGGCGGTGTGATGAATTTGGTTTTACGGTAATTAGGCAGTCGTTTCAATTTTTAGCGATTTCGCCAGTTCAAGCTGACGGTCGCGACTCAGAATTGTAAATGGAAGCTCAAGATAGCCGGATCGACCTTCGGGGAATATAGCATGCGGTGTTTCAGCAGAATCACGAATCACAACCCAGCAGTCACGACTCGGAAATTACGGTCGACTCATAACAACTAGATCACGACCTACTTATAAATCGGATCACGAGCCACAGCAGCCAGTCGGCTTCGAGAAATTCACAGTCGACTTCCAGTTATGAGATCGACTCAAAATTAGCGAATCACGACTCTAAAAATCAGATCGTGTTTACGGTGAACAATTACTGCGATTCTGTGAATTTTCAGTGACATGAAATTTAAATTGACTTAGTTTTCTGTGATCAAATTCTGGCAATCAAAGACAATCGTAAGACAAAGTGTTTTCAGTTTCAATTTTGGACTCAAAAAATGTTTAAAGTGATAACAGACAAGCACATCCTAATAGGCCAAAGGCCTAGGGTTTCTATACTTGGTATAGCCCACCGAAATACCCCAGATTGGTGATGAACACCTTTCCTTCTCGAGAGTGGATAGCTTAGGAATTTGGTGGCATTGGCTCCCTCCACACGGCTCGTGCGTCTTTGAGCACACCAATTCGAGGTCATTTGGAATAGTGACATCCAAGAACCAGCTATCTCTCAAAGGGGATCGATGGTAAGTAATCTTAGACGCCAATCATTACCCTGCACTAATACCAAGCAACGGCCACAAAATAGGTTGGTCTCTACAACAAGGGGTATTTGATTCGGGCATTCCATTCGTGGGGTGTGATCCATACGGCGCGAGTCCCCTTTTGGATCCATCTCGTCGAAACCACACTCATGATTCTTAGGGTTTCCCCAAGAACCCGCCTGTATACCGTTTGGAAGTCCCTCGAGTTCGGGGAGGTGCCTCTGAGTCACGAGTCGTTCACAGGGTGAGTACCACGAAACGAGGCCCAAGTTCTAGAGTTGGTAACCGTTTCTCTTACACCCGGGATGCATATGGATGCTTGAGAAGGATAGCCCGGTGTACCAGTAGGAGTGACAAACTGTGCTTTCACACCAAACCACGATGAACACTTGTTAATTTTAATCCAAAGCGAAAGATTTGCTCGCTACCAAACAATCTGTTTCAAAATTTAACTAGGGTCTTCGACAAACGTCCTGCAGAAGATATCATTAGTAATTTTCAATATTGTCTTCATCAATCGTCCTGCAAAAGGTTGTTAACTCCAAATGGCCACATGCTGAAAATCAAATATCAGTAACACGAAAATCAATTGAAAATTCCAGATTGCCGAATAGCAGAAATAAAATCTTTACCAGTCAATTGCGTCGTTTTGTTACCAGTCAGATGCGTCGTTTCCTTTCAGTTGCGGCTCGGGATATCACTTGCGATTCAAGAATTTACAGATGCGTCGTTTCTCTGTCAGATGCGGTTCATAAATTCAATTGCGATTCAAAAACTTCACATGCGGTTCTGAGAAATCAATTGCGGTGCAGAAACTTCACATGCGGTTCGGAAAATCAATTGCGGTGCAGAAACTTCACATGCGTCGTTCCGTACGAAAAATCTGCAAAATCAAAAATTAAAAGATCTACGGATTCGCGAAGATGGTGTCTTCACGTCGGGTTCACCAAAATGTAACGCCAAATAAAAGCTTTGCACAATAGACACACCAGAATCAAGATTAGAAGCACACATTCAATACAAAACTAAATCTAAAATGCAAATTCATACGTTAAGCAACAAAGAACATGGGAAAGTAAAAACGTAATTAAAACTGAAACAATATCACCAATTCCAAACGTATTTCCATGAATTATCTCGATTGCCCTTCTCCATTTTGCTTGTGTAGTATAATTGCCCTCAGATTTTCAAGTTCGTGCAAGTATAGCCTAAGATAGTGATTAGCAAAATATCGAAGATTCAAGACAAAAGTGCTCTCCAAAGTTACAAAATTCGCGAGAGAGATTGGAATGAAGAATGACAAATCAATTTATAGAAAATTGATTATTCGAACGACAGGCCAAGATTGAAAGATTAACGGACGGTTGAGATTGACTGATTGGACATGCATTCAGATAACTGACAGTGATGACATGAGTGATTCGAATTAGAAATAGAATTAAGGATTAAATAAATGATTTAATCTTCAGTTCGGCATTCGAAAACATTAGAAATATATTTGCATGACAAAGATAAAGATTGATTAAAGCAACTCTCTGTTCGAATGCACGCACAACACTTAATTAATTAAATAAGAATATTTAATTAATCCGCATGTACACGCAATTGAGTTAGAAGTGGGCGATTGCATGATTAGACGAAGAGATTACTCGAAGACGCCACTCAGACATTAAATCAATAGTTAACTGAACGATTAAAATAGATGTCGAGTTGAGTAAAAGTGAATACTTAGATAACTCACATAATTATCTAAAATATAGAAGAATGTGTTAAAATAGACTTAATGAATTAAATAATTCATTTAATTCAAGAGACTCAATATTCGAAGGATAATTAAATAAATAAGATTTATTTAATTAAGTGACGAAGGGGATTTTAAATGAATAATTAAATAAATAATTAATTTATTTAATTATAGTTGAAATATGATAAAGAATAAATTAAATAATGATTTATTTAATTTGACAAGACGGATAAGGTTAATTAGTAAGATAATTAAATAACAAGCGTTTATTTAATTAATCAGATAGAATAAAGAAAAGTGAATTAATTAAATAATTGAGATTATTTAATTAATAGAAGAAATAATAGAAGATGAATTAATGTTAAGATGAATAATTAAATAATTGACATTATTTAATCATGACCATGAATAATACGAATTATGAAGAATATAGAAGCCGCAGGCCTAGACCAAATTTCGGTGTCTACAATGTTCATCTTTAATTGCCAAGAACAAGCATTCATTGTCATCTGGATCTTCATATTTTGAATCTTCATTTGAAATACTAGCATTCTCATTAATATAGTAAGCTTTGTTAATCTTCTTTCCTTTCATTTCCTTTCTTTCTCATGTATCTTTGTTTATTCTTTTTAGCTCTTTTCGGACACTTTGCAACATAGTGACCAATTTCTCCACAACTAAAGCATTTAAAGGGAAATTTTCCTTCATACTTACTAGAGCCTTTTCTCAATCTTCTTACAAAGTTAGTCTCAATTTCTTCAAGGTTCTCTTCATACGGATCTTCAGTTTTTGTAGCTTTAAAAGTAGTCTTTGTTTTGCCTCTACTTCTTAGATTCAGCTTCCCCATTTCATAAGATGTCAAAAATCCTAACAACAGATCCTTGGTACAAGTCTTGTAATCTATAGTCTACTCAATAGCACTCACCTTTTCACTATAAGCATCGGGAAGAGTTATGAGAATCTTCTTTACAATTGTAGGTTCATCTACAGTAGCGCTAAGAGATCGCATTCCAACCACTACCTCATCCAATCTTTGTACATATAGGCTTTAAAATTCTCATCTTCGATCATATGTAGAAGATCAAAATGTGTTTCCAAATTCTGTAATTTTGCCTATTTTATCCTTTCATCACCATCGTGTGCTCTTTCTAAAGCATCCCAGACTTCTTTAGCTATCTTCAAATTTTGAACCTTAATCAACTCGAAATGTACCAAACTATTCTTCAAGATGAACTTTGTCTTGCTATTCACTTCATGTGCTGTAATTTCTTCAGGTGTACTCAAACCATTTGTAGGGGGAGTGTAGGGATTCTTATAAGATTTCTCTACATCAAATCCGCAATACTCCATATATTCTTCCACCAATACTTTCCCGATACCATAATTAGTTCCATCAAACCTAGGATAATCAAAGACCATTTTTTTAGCCATCCCGAACCTTCCTTAAGCGGTTAAGATCTTCACCAAGGAACCAAGCTCTGATACCAATTATTGGATAGGACAACTAAGAGGAGGGGGTGAATCAGTTGTCACATATTATAACCTTAAATTCAATTATCAGAACTAACACATAAACTGATTAAGTGATTAACTATCAAATGCAAATGCAAAAACACAATAACACCAGATTTATGTGGAAAACCCAATGAGGGAAAAACCACAGTGAGGATTAACTCACACTATAGAGAATATCAAAATCGGTTACAAAAAGGCTCATTGCCTGAGATAAGGCTCATTACCTGAGATAAGGCTCACTGCCTGAAATAAGGACTCAATGTCCACAGGGCTACAACCTGGAGGGCTCACTGCCACAAAGATACAAAAAAGACAAAGAAGACTTGTTACAGAGAGACAACAATCCCAATGCAACAAATATTCCACCATAATCACTTATCAACTTGCATGAATGATAGAGTTAGCCTTCTGCTCACTTCATCCGAAAACTCAACATTTAAGATTTGCACTGAACAACCACACACTTAACTCACACACTTTAAGAATAGCACTTATGTACAATTTTCATCACTAGCACATTCTATATTTATACTATCTCCAACCTTGAAAAGATACAAAGTCGGCCATCCAACTTGAAATTCAAATTAGGTCAGCGCCAAACATCCTAGGGTGGAATTAGAATGGGGGTGACCCAAAACACACGCTTCATCGGGATCCATAATAGATCCAACATGCTTCATCAACTTCAAAATTAGTGCTTAACACATGGTCGAACATACCAGTGTAAAATGCACAGATCAATTAAGTTCGATACTTCCAAATGCAAAAACCAACTTCAATAGAACCAGAGCAACACAACTCTTAAACCATACGCCATAAGACTTCATCAAAGAGAAATCCAGACCAGCAATAAATATCCTAGACCTCAATCAACACACATAAAAAATATAGTTTACAAGCACCTGAACTAGCAACTGCCTTTCAATACAATTTTCTCAATATCCTCGACATATACAATCAACAACAACTAGTAGATAGCCAGCTAACAGGTTGACATCAATGACAACACTTTATTCTTCTTCCATTATTGCAACATTAATAACATTAACTCCAATCAAATTAGATGTAATTTCACTCCCTTAGGGGAACCTATCAAGGTTTTCTTAAACAAGTTGATCCAATCAAACCTTATCAAACTACCCAAACAAAGAAACCATGATGAACCACAATTTAAATCCTCTTGCTATAACAAAAATGATTATTGTAAATTCCATAGAACAAGGGTCACAAAACACAAAGTTGTGTCAAACTTAAACATCTCATACAAGATCTCATCAATCAAGGTGAGGTTAATGTGGATCAACAAACAACAATCCCCAATCATGGAAAGCAAAAGGATTTCGGTAAAGACAAGTACTATGATAAAGTCAACTATACCAATGATAGTATATTGGGATATGTTGAAGGATCAAATGATTACATTAACAATGTTTACCAATCTCATAATGAGAAAGAAAACATTAATCAAGATACATTTCAAATGGGTGATTGAAACTGTTCTCCTATGTCTAGCAATGTATCCCATCAAAATAATCCCCTCAAGCGCGTATCGAATCATGATATCCCTCCTTCATTTGACTATATGATAGGATATGTTGAAGAAGTTAATCCCAAAGAATCTCCTATTCCATCTCCAAAATCTTCACGAAGTCAATCCATACCATCCTCACCGAAGTCATCATCCGATAATAATCCTTTCTAGGATCTTGCCTAAGGGCTATTGACAGTAGGTAATAATGATCCAAAAACTAACCTAAAATCCAATGTTATCCAAATCCAAGATCAAGAAACCCTATTCCAAGCACAATCATATCCTCTATCACTCTTCATATCCATTCAAGATTTGTTATCCTTATCCTTGTAGACACTTAAAAATGTCCTAAATGATATCATGCACTTGAACCAGGTATACTAACACCACTTCATCCTCAAACCCATCTTCTTTTCACTTAATTGATTAAATTAGCCTAGCTAATTAATTAATTATGTCATTTTCATCTATTAACCTAATTAATCTAACCAGGTTAATTCACCCCGTTTCATACTAACACTTCGTCCTGTTAAATTAAATACATCAAGCTATTCTTTTTATTTAATTAAATAACCCTAAGTTATTTTATTAAATATCATTCCACTTTCCCCCTTTTCATTAAATTACTTTATTTAATGAATATCATGAAATTCCCCTAATTGCATAATTAAACCTTTGTTTAATTATCAATTACCTAATTAAATCTAATCCCCCCACTTGCAAGGGAATATTCCTCCTTTACACATTCCTCCAAAAAGAAATATTCCGATGGAATGTTCCTTCCCCTTTTTGCACATTAAAACTTTGCTTTAATTTGCTAAATATCTATTTCCCTCACCCATGAGAATATTCCAAAGAATATTCTCTTTTCTTCACTCATTTGAAAAAAGGGAATATTCTTCCTTGTAACAAACAAGACTTCATGTGCAAGTTAACTTACAAGACTTCTTGTGCAAGTTAAATATGTGTTTTTTTGGAAGAATATGATCCCTTGATTCTTTCCTTGATCCATGTGATCATTGATTCTCATCCATTGATGATAATCCATTATCCATGTTTCATCCTTTCCTCCATCCTTGACCATTCATTAACCTTTTTGATCTCAACCCTTCGTTTCTCATTTGTCCTCCTATAAAGAGTCTGAAGTGTTAGCTATCAGCTCACTGAAATTGTTAGTAATAGGATCCCTAACACTAGCATTCAATTTTCTCAAAGGTTGCAGATCTTTGCCTGATAATAGTGCATCCCCCTTCGGAGGAAGAAGATTTAGTTTTTTAAACAAAGAGGCATCCAATTCAACACTAATTTTCTGAAACCAGTCTGAATCCCTAACTAATTCTTGGCTCCATATTCCATCTAAATATTTGAGATTACAACACCTTGGTAGATTAATGTTAGGGTTAATTAGCAAACAAATATTTATGCATAACAAGCCATCAACAATTGAAGCATCTGACATTAGGTAATTACTAAAAGAATTACCTAGAGCTTCCAAGATTTACTCATGATTAGTAAATTCTAATGGAATGGCCAAAAAATTAAACCAAATAAGAGTTTCTTTACTCAATAGTTGTTTTGCTTGAAAGAGGGTGATCCCGCAATACTGGTTTACAATTTTTGGCCAAACTAGACACCGAAATGATTTTTTTTAATTAAATCTTCACTTTCGGGCACCTATAGAGGCTAAACCGTGAGGAATTTGAAGATGATGCAAACTAGTGATTTGTGACATTTTTTCTGTAGATTCTAAATATATTTTTTTCAATTTTTTTGGAATCAGATTGCACTTCTTTTTCCATCTCCTTCGAAAACTAGTTTTTTTCAAAAAATGACATTTTTAAGGAGTGACGCTCACCATATAACGCATAACTTTTTTTCCATGAAGGATTAAATTCTAATTCTTTCGAATTTAGATTTGTAACTCTGATATCTAGTGCTTCCAATTGGTTAGATAGTTTTTTATTGAATATTTTTTCTTTAATCAAGTTTCAAAGTCAAACCAATTATAATTCGACATAGGCAGACCGTATAATGCGTAACTTTTTTTGTATGTATCGAAATTCATTTTTTTTTGTTGGTTCAAGTACTTCAATATCTGGTGCACTCATATTTTTTAATTTTTTTTTGATAATCCGCTATTTTTACACATGCAGAATAGAGAGCTTGATTTCAATGAAAAACAAATACATAATAAAACCAAAACATATTAAAATTATAGTTGTTGGATAGCTCGTTCTGAGGACTACCTAATTCCAGTTGGGTTTGTGAAGTCTCCTCCATTTTCATCCTCAACCCGAGCTTTGAAGGGATTTTTTTTAAAAAAATTTGGTGCCAGAGAGAAAAAAGGTGGGAAAAGAGGGGTGACTCGCTCAAACTAGGGGGGGTTCTAGCGAACTAGG
Source organism: Sequoia sempervirens (assembly GCA_007258455.2). NCBI lineage: Eukaryota > Viridiplantae > Streptophyta > Pinopsida > Cupressales > Cupressaceae > Sequoia > Sequoia sempervirens. The sequence goes on along the minus strand of VDFB02000009.1, from coordinate 38,903,747 downwards.
GTTCATACAAACCTTGGTTCATTCGAACCCCCTTTCAAAAAGGGGTTTTCATTGTGTTTTTTGGTAGGATGGTGGGAACTTGCATTGAATGGGTTCGCTCGAACCTAGGTTCTAGCGAATCCTCTTTTGGTTCGTTCAAACCCCAAAAATGATTTTTTTTTGGCATGGGGTCATTTTTTTCAACTTTTCCTTCCTCACTCCAATTGTAAACCACTTTTGTGGGTTCACACAAGAAAGGGTGCCAAGGGTAAACAAGAACTAAATTTTTCCCAATCCAAACAAATTTATTTTCTAGGACCTTATTCTTAGCATCCAATGAGTCCAAAATCAAAATAAAAGTATTGAAGGAGAGTACCTAGAAATATAATGTTCCATACCAGTGATCATGGATTCATTTGTGAATCTTTGAGAGAGAGATCCCTTCACCCCAAACCTAAAGGATGACTTCAAAGTCATGTAGATCTTTTATTTTTTGATAGAGAGGTTGAATCTCTGCATTTACATATGGCACTGGTAGCCATACTTTATCCTTAGTTCCTTTGTTCTCCAAGCCCTCATTAGGGTTTGACCCCTTCTTCAAAGGTTGTTCATCCTTACATGCTTCCTTGTCTTTAGGGTTAGCTGCATTGTTCCCCTCAGGGTCTTTATTTCCATTAGGATTGATCACTTTGTTGCCTTTAAGTTCACTGCTAACCAACTGCTCCTTAGGGTTATCAACACCGATGTTTGACAAATGTTGTTGTTTGGAATCAGGGCATGAAATTTTCATTGCATCTGTCGCATTGGCAAGTGGAGAATGGTTAGGGTTCAGGCTCAAACTGTCAATCAATGAGATTTCTTTCCCTTTTGCCTTACTCTTAGCATTCTCTTTCCAAACCCCCACATGTCCATTTCTTGAAACCAGATTGAAGGCATAATTTTGCTGCCCTAACATTTTCAACGGTGATTTAACCAAAGAAACCCTAGGAATAGGGTCAAACCCACTTGTTCGAGCCCTAGCTCATTTGCTATTCAATTTTGGCTTTAGGAAATTCCTAAAGTAGTCCAAAAAAGGGAATCCCCTTCCGTGATTTTCTTTCCAATTCTTGCCAACATCTAGAGGAGCCATATCGACCCATTTTCCCTCGCGAAAAACCCACCGAGGGACATGTGCAATGGAACCAGAACCCTACAAATCTAGCAACGGGAGAACACCCTCATTGCATCCTCTTAGAGCCAGATCCACCTAGTTCCCATCATGAAAAACCCACTACAGAGCATGAGTGAACGAACCATACACTCTAGGTGGAAGAGGATCACCTAGTGCCTCATCTCCCCAACGCTCTATGGCCTCAGAAAGGAACCCTTGTTCCTCGCACTCTTTTTTTCGCTCCGGAGCCATCCCAAAATTAGAAGAAAGAGAGGTTGATGGGATGTCACAAAAAAATATAAAAGCTTACCCTCTAAATTGATGAATATTTATTGTTTAATAATTTTTTAAAGTTGAATTTACTCAGAACATCATGATTTTCATGGGATGCCAATTTTTATCCATTTTAATTTTTACTTTTAATTTTTTAAAATGATACCCTCTTAGAGAGGATTCTCTCCTCTAATGTATTGTATTTTTTTCAATATGTTTTAATATATTTTTAATTTCTAATCAACTATATGTTTGATTATAAAAACCTACTTACAATAAATTTAAAAAAATCATAATAAAACTAGTCAATATATATATTTCTAGACTTTGAGCTCTACAAAAATGTATTTTCTTCAAATTTTCATAAAAGTACTCCTAGTTGGAAAAATTCAAAGTTGTAGCTGATTTTTTAATTTATCCCAAAAAAGGGGTTAAATTGCCACATAGACACTTTTAGGTGAAAGGTTTCAACTAAAACCATCTCAATCAATAGGGTTTCACTCAAAACCTTACACATGTAAATCCAATTGCGATTCAAATTTTTAATAAGGAACAAACTATTTTATAGTTTCAAACAAAAGGGTTTCCCAAAAACTGTGTGCACCACTTATATGCCACATGGTTTTAGATGAAATGATTTTGCTTGACACTGTTTAGGATAAAATTGTTTCAATCAAACTATTTTGTTTGTTGAAAGTGTGGCACAACTTTGTGCTTTTACTCATATGCCTAGGAATATGTCTTAGATAGTTAGACACATTGATTAGAATTAGAATCAAAATTGAAATACCCTTTTTTGCTCTATGTTATGTTAAGTTTGTTGTTCAAGATTAGGTTCGTAGTTGCAACCTCGCTCTATAGCTATGAACTGAGCAATCTTTAGTGACTTCTAGATTATCTTGTGAATTCTTAAATAAAGACTTCTTTAAGTAACAATATTGTCTCTCTTGAGGTTTTTTCAAGCTAGTGATATTTTAAAATAACTTGATGTACAACAAGCTTACAAAACATACATGAATTCAAGTATGATTGGTAGGTAATTTGCATGCACTAGGATGAGTGTTATTAGATATATACTAGATTCCTTGCTTGATTTGAATACATGTGTGATTTTATTTTTTATGATGTTTGGTGATTTTCAAATGAACATTGTGATGGATGGATCATTAAAATGAATGTATTTTTATGAATAAGCATAACATCAAAGTGTGAAAACTTGTGTATAGCCAGCTTGGAATGAAACTGTAAGATGGGGCCAATTGGTTAAAAGATATTTATTTTACAATTAAAAGGATCAAGATTGTGGCTACAAGGATGACCTCACAACTGTAGACACGATATGGATTAGGTAGCTAGGTTGGATTTGGGTTTGATAGGATTGAATTATGGATAATGATTGAATTAATTATTAGAATTAGATAGATAAACTAGTTAGACTATAATTGCGTACACATAAACTATGAATAAATGATAAACATAGGATTAGGCGTAAACAATACTAGGTATAGATATCCAACTATACACAAAAATACACCATTTACTTATACTATATAGATACATGAAGATATTATCACACATTAAACACAAAACTAAATAAAAAAATGTATCAAAATGTATTTTTCATCAAATACAACTCTAATCCCTTTTTATTTCTTTATGACTTTTATATGTCTATTCAACATTTCAAACCTAATTTTTTAAATTAGATATAAATTTTAAATTATATTAATTAATTTATCATTCCATTTGAACAAATGAAATATAAGTACAATAGATTTTTCTAGAAAGAAGATTGAGAGTTTTCTAGAAAGAAGATCTATGATTTTTTTAAATTATTTTTAAAGTCGCAAATTAAATGACTACGCCTATCTGACATCAAGATACATCTTTGACTGTATTTATTAACTAGCATATCTATCTTATTAAATAAGATATATAAATAATGTCGAGATATATATATATATATATCATTTTAAAAGAGTTAATTTTTTATTATTTTGTATTTATATTACATTTGTATTATTTTTAAAATTATAATATATTATGCTTATTATTATTGAAAATAAATTTTCTATAAATTTAATTATTTTAAAATTACATTAAATTAAATAATATTATAATATTAACTAAACATCAAAAAATAAAAATTTAATAAATTTTCTATAATGTTTATTATTATATATATTTACTAATTTCCACCTTCATTGTCCCAATAATTATTATATATATTTAATAATGTAACTATTTTTAGCATAATATTATAATGTTTAGATATTATATATTTAATATTTATGTGCACTATACATTATTAAATAAAAATATAATTTTACTTCTTGTCACTCCTTATTATTTCTCTCTACTTCTCTCCCCTCTCTCTATTTCTCTTCCCCCTCTCCATATTTCCCTCTCACTCATATACACATACTTACTCTTTCTCCTTCCCTACCTCTATCTCTATCTTTTTATATTTTCACCTATCTATACCTTTCTATTACTTAGCTCTATCACCTTCTTTCTCTCTAACTCTTGCCCCCTCTCTCTCTCTCTCTATATATATATATATATATATCTTTACATCTATTTCTCTATCTCTATCCCTATACATATATATCCCCTCTCTCTCCCCTTTCTTCATTCTCTATTTTATTCACTCCATCTCTCCTTTCATCTCTTCTACTCTATATCTTTATCTTTATTTCGATCTCCCTCTCACTCATCTCTCTATCCCTTTCTATCCATATCCTTCTCTACATATATCTCCCTATCTATCTATTTCCCTATCTCTTTGAACCTATCCCTCTCTATTTCTATTTATCTCTTCCTCTCCCTCTCCCTCTCCCTCTCCCTCTACCCCCTCTTCTCTCTCCCTCTTCCCCCCCTCTTCTCTCTCCCTCTTCCCCCTCTTCTCTCCCTCTCTCTCCCTCCCGAGCTCTAAATCATTGGTGCTGAATCTATCTTTGTCCGTTATTCTGATTAACTGATCAGAAGCCCCTTTTAACAGCTTGAAAATAAATTCTCTCATTCCATTCTGGGTCATTGCCTTCATCTGCAACATATTTACCATGTAAACCCTAAAAAATACATGACTTGTTGAGAGATAATATAATATACTTAATGGATGCAACTTTGTCATTGTGCTCATGAGTTTGGAAGTTTAGGTGGACATAAGGATCCATCTTGCCTACAAATCAAAACAAATAAAAGGTATAAGTCATTAATCTCTTTGATGAGAACAATTCCATAATATTTTAGATCTACAGGCATAAGCCCCATCCATATGAAATGGCTTATTACAACTGAAAATCAAAAGATGTAATATATTTGAATCATGAAATTTGAGAGGAGATGAATGAATTTACATATAAATTCAGTACTGTGCAAGCCATGTGCACTGACTAGGAGCACCTCCAAAATTCCCAATGTCGGCATCTCTGTTCTTGGTGTCTTTAGCCTCCCTGTAATTTGTACTCCCAAAGCCCAAGCCCATAAACGTTGACGAACGACGAACAGATCCCTTTGACAAACAAAAACAATAGAAAAAAAAGCTTTTCCTGTGGAAAAACATTGGTTGCGAATGGTAGACGAAAAAACAATCTTAGAGATAGCAAATGAGTTTCTCCCTAAGGGCGTTGCTCGTACTCTTTCTTGAACCAAACTTAGAAAAGAATCAAAGCAGGAAGAGAATTATATAAAGAGAACTTTTATCTCTTACAGTCGTGGCTGCTTTCCTTTACTCCCAGATAATTCCCAACATTATCAATGAAAACTAATTTCAAATTGCTATTCCATGTCGTTGCCCTCTCCAAAAAGGAACTATGCGAACATTAATAATCCGAAATGATATGTCTTTCTTCCTCTCCAAAAACTCATCCTTGCTCTTGAAAACTAAGAAAGAAAGAATGAACCAAATGATGTTTTTTCCTTGCGTAATGCGCATGACTTGACCAGTAAGTGTGTTGGTTTTAATTAGCAACAACTTCGTCAATATTTGGTGCCACTCGCATGCTAAAAATAGTAATTGACGCCTCCATAATAAGGCTCAAACAATAGTTATTATGCCATACCATATGACTTACTCATAGCCGTTTTAAATTGCATTCACAAACTGTTTAAATCACCACTTAAGGCTCGACAAGTAATTCCTAATATGCCTCTCTGTTACGGTTATCAGTGGCAAATATAAATGCCTTTCATTAATGGTTTAACCTGCCACTTAGTGGCTTGTAAAGATGTTTGAAGTGGTGCCACTATGGTGGCCTTAATTATGGTTTCAATTCCATAAAAATGTGCCTACATTTAAGCCTTCGATGGAGGCACTCATGCCATGAAGTGCTGGCATTTAATAATTTTTAATTTACTTTAACAATTTCTTCTTTAATTTATGCATTATTTAAGGAGGTAGAGAACACTATGGCTTTTATGCCATTTAAAATGCCTTTATTTTAGCGGTTTATTCACGCCTTTTTTAAAGTAGTTATTATTTTATAATGGTTTTTTTGTTGTTATTATTTTTTTATTTTTTTATTAATATTAAAATTTACACAAAAAATGCCTTTATTTTAGCCTTTATTTAGGCCTTTTTTTAAGTAATTATTTTATAATGGTTTTTTTGTTATTATTTTTTTATTTTATATTATTAATATCAAAATTTACACAAAAAATAAATGAAGAGTGATGATTTGAAGAATTCTCCTTGATTTAAGGTAAGAGTTATTCTGAACACACCAAATGCCATTGTAAAACGTCTCTGGACGTAATTAATTAAAAATAAAAAACATCTCGTATTCTGATTTTTAATTAATAAATAAATAGGTCAAAGATGCATTCTCATGTGTGGATAGACGGTAGGCAAATTAATAAGGTCCGAAAGGTCTCCATGACGTGTTGGACGCGTTTATGTCGTGGGAAAGCGCGTAGAATTCATTGATTTACCCACTGGCCAAGTCAATGGCTTAGGATGACCGGACGTTTCCACGTTGCTAATTCGATAGAGTTCGGAGAGCATATAGACCGTCCCGTACAACACTTAGCCAATTTTATCACGGCATTCCAATCAACTTATAGACCAATAATAACACCAACTCTCGAGGAACATTGCACCAGTTGAATCTTATCACTCAATTTAAATTAAAATTGACGATAAATTGTTTAAACTGGATTGTATTTAAGAACTCTGTAATGAAGTTTTTAATGGGGTCTCTCTGTAGTGAAGCTTTTAATGGCTATGGGGATAGAAATAAGAGTAATAACAATTCTGTGGAGCGTGTATGCAATATACCAGTGCTTGGCAGATGTGGGCACGGCTACATCTTATGATCCTCCTTATGTTCGTAAGCAATATACTATTCTGCACTTCTCTATTGTCTTTGCAATCAATGGATTTTTTTTTTAAAAACAACACATGATAATGTTTTGTAAAACAAAAAATTGTGGCAGCTTCAGCATGTTATCAAAATAATCAAAATCAGTTTCCAGCTGGGAATCTGTTCGCAGCAGCAAGTGATGCAATCTGGGACAATGGGGCAGCGTGTGGGAGGCAGTACAGTGTGAGATGTCTGAGTGGAACGAATCAGATTTCACAAAATCCATGCTTAAACAACACAAATTCCATTGTGGTCAAGATAGTCCATTACTGCTCTTCCAAATGCAATGGAACGCTGGAGCTTTCTGCTGATGCATTCAAGGATATTGCTAATTCTACAGGAGGGATAATCAATATTGAATATGATCAGTAAGTTTATTTGATTTCTTATTATTCTCCTTTGAAATAAGAAGTGAAAAATTGAGTGCCAAAGTTATTGGAGAGTCACTGGATTAATATTAATCTCTGACCCAAAATTATTTTAAGACAAATTTGGCAAGGACAGCCCTTAGGCTTATTACTTAGAATTAATGGCTTTCAATGTAAGTTTATTGACTTTGATGTATTTTATTGCAGAGTATAATAGCATCAATCTGAATTACAGAAGTCTGGAAAGGATACCATCATGGTATTAAGCTCAAGGTTATCCTGTAAAGAGAGAGATTGAATAAGCATCAAATTCATTCTATTTTATGTATCACAGAAGTACTCCTGAAATCAATATTAATTGTAATTTGTTCTATGTCAATCAAATTTATTGTATTTGTGCATCACAAAAGTTCTGTGAAATCAATATGATTGTATCTCGTTGTATGAGTATCGAATTATTCTTGTGATTTCAAAACAAGATGAATTGCATCTAAGAGGCCAGAGTTTAGTGTGTGCTGTTTAAGCCCAGTCACTATATTGTTTCTCATGGATCGTGGAATGTGATGTTTCTATTGATTTTAACATTGTTGTTAAATTTTTTTATTTTTTTATTTTATTTTTTTCAAAAACATTGTTGTTAAAATTTGGATCTGTAGTTGATCTCGGTGCCGTTCTTTATATCATATTTTGGGGTTTGAATCTTGATAAATAGCATAATTAAGAAGCATATCATTATTCTCATCAACTGTTCTCAATCAATTGAACTACGACCCTTATCTGAGAGGTGCTTGTAATTTACTTACATTGTCTACATACTTGTTTTAAAGATACCTGGTAATGTTGATTGTAAAGGAAAATAAACTTATAAACTATATTTAAATATAGTCCAGGTTAATTCAATTAATTTTAGTGGTATGAATTAAGGAAATGGATCGATCTCACGAGCAATAAAAAGCAGAGCAGAAAGTAATGGCTGCAATCAAAGTCAAAATCCTACAAAGAAACAGTGGAGATAAAAATGGAAAATAATCGAACCTCCAAAGAATTTCTCAGAGGCAAACACAATTATGTTGGGTGACAGATCAAAACAGTCACAGCCCTGCAATCTTAGGGTAGAAAGTGATGATTCGATCTTGGGCCTCTCCACCTTTCATCGGAAAGAATGTGCCTTCTTTGCCCAAGTGGTAAATCACACCCCTCCAGAGATCAGACCGCTTTCAAATGGTTTCTTTTTAATTGGGTGTCCGAATAAGGAGAAAAAACTAGAAATTACAGAGGACGGGCATGGATGATGGTTGGGGTTGGAATTTATAGAAAGAGATAGGGAGCCAAAATTTGATCAAATAAAACATACAATCTCCAGAATCTCGATGTGGATTTACCTTTGTAATCTTCTTTCACAACACTGAATCCTTGCAAGTATAAAAAATTCAATAGGCACTTTCGTTAAGGCAGACGGAAATGTGTTGGAAGGAGAGGCATGTATGAATGAGAAGATACCAATTTGCATGGACCTTGCGAGCCCTCTCCCATAGACATTAGAATAAAAATCAGCCCACGTTCATGGGTTTAGTTTGTGGAATTAGAAGGGCCATTAGTGGCTTGCAAAGGACACAAGAAGTTAGGAATATGATAGCAGAATGTAGAAGGGGGAACATTGACGTAGAGAAACCTCGAGTAAATAATGGAGGTGCTTATGGACATTTCCAAGGTAGGGGTATTAAAACCTTCTAGGGTGTAGGTACATCAGAAGTCATATTTATTGACAAGGGGTGACTCACAATCAAGGGAACAATTGAAAGATTGGACAAAAAATGAACTCTCAAATGAAGGTTCTGTCTTTCAATTAACATTTTAATTACATCAAAGCATTAACATATAACAAATAGATCAATAAATCTTTCATGTTACAAATGTGACAAACACGTTACAATTCATGTTCACACATAATATTATTGAAACTAAACAATATCATGACTAAAATATACAATGAAACAATGAAATACATAATGACATAAGGTTAAATCACACCAACATAAAGTAATAGCAATGGAATAATCACATGAACATTGTGGAATAATATCAACATGATGAGAAATGAAGGAGATAAAGCCTCCTCCAACCAATAATAGAGTGTACAATTCTTGTCATTAAGACAAATAAAATAAAAAGACATAAAAGGCTAAATAACAACTAAAGATCATACCTCACACATCCAAGCCTACAAGAAAGTGCCCAAACAATGGATTCAAAAACCCAAACATCCTCTAAAATATGCAATGAGCAATTGGTTGCAAGGGAGATGCAACAACTCACATAAGCCTAGCTAGACATTGACTAAGAACACCTAGGAGTACAAGGAAATCCTAAAATGAAAAGAGGGTGACAAGAACATACAAACACCTCAAACCAAGAAGAAGGGAAGGAAGTGCAAACCTAAAGGTACAATTCTCTTAGATAAAACTATTTTGGAAAATACTGGTACTATCCATTATTTTCAAATTGCCTCCTTTAGAGTCAAATCACCCCCTTTTCTAGTCCAATCGCCTTAGCCAACCTAGGATGATTTTGGCAGTCCTAAAAATTTCCCTTTTTAACAATGAAGTTGTTGTTGCTCAAAATATGTGATTCAAAATAAAGCACAAGCCCAAAATGGATAGTGGAATTCCCAAAGACACCAAAACTAAAACCAAATCCATCTAAGTGATCCACTAGAATCCTATAGACCCAAAGGACACCTAGGAATATGTGTCTCCACAAAGAATCATGACAATATCATTACGACCAAAATAGGTTCCTGGCTAGGCCAATGTAACATTGAAAAGACAAACATAAAACACATCATAAAATTCTCAATTCATGAGATATTAGTGAATGGTTTGAAGAAATAGTTTTCAATATGTCTAGGCATCATATTATAGGTTATAGATTACATAAAAGATGACATTTCAAGTTAAGTGAATTTCCATGAACCTTCACAAGCATATAGCTCATTGCTAATAAGTGGCAAAGAAATGTTCAACCATACTTAACCTCTCTAATATGACACCACATATACAACAATTAATTAATTAATTTCAACTATACTAACATCATAAACAAGTAAATACTATGACACATATAATCCATTTCCAACGTGTAAATAATAGGTCAAAAGTTGCAAAAAAAAAAGACTTAAAATTAATGAGATCCCATTATGACTCAAAGTTTGATTTTCAATCAAGTGATAATTATTATATTATCACAAAGTGGTACTCACATCCCAAACTTGGATGGAATACACTCAAATAAAGTAATATGATAAATATATTATTACAACCTTTCCATGCTTATACAAAAGTTCCATAAAAACCATAAATTAAACAACAAATCAATATACAACACTAAAGAAGGTGAGATTGTCACTTTATATCCCATAAGCACAACCATGATCCATTTTCACATCCCAATGAAATCAACATCACTAGCCATATGGGAGCTAGAGGACCACCCATCTAAACTAAGCAATATACTTCATGGTTATCACTCACAATATTGGCCACAAACACACACATTTTCTCAACATAATTGGAGATAATCAATGCAATTAAACATAAGGAAAAATAAAAAGTATTAGGGAAGATAATGCTTCCAAATTTTAAAATTTATGATAAAGCTAGAAGAAGAACCCAATATGATGTAACAATATTTAATGAATCCAAGTTCCTTTAAAATTTTATTGTAATTTGTTTACATTATCTCGAAATAATTTTTCTAAATGTTATGGTCAAATCAATAGAGAAATGATGGAAAAAATGATAGAAAAATTCCTCCAAGAGAATATGGATCTAATTTGGAAATCTCTATATTTCTCAAAAAAATATGGTTGAAAGATTAGGTGTGTCCACTGCTAGTAATTTAAAGAAGAGAAGAAAATAAAAATAAAAATAAAACTTCAAGATGAAATAATAGTAAGAATCAAAGAAACCTTGGATAAATCTATGAGAATGAGGAGGGTATGCCCCTCATCTTAAGGATAATGAAGGTTCTTTCATGAAATGTTAGATGAATTAATACTGCTAACAAAAGTTGCTTAATCAAGTGCTAGATTTAAGATATAAAGTGTGATGGCATGTTTTCTTCTAGGAAACAAATTTTTCTTTTGATTAGAGTAAAGTAGTTTTTCAAAATTAGAAAGGTTGGGTTTTTTAGTGTAGGCAAGAGGATCCTTAGGAGGTCTAACTACCTTATGCAAATCTAAACAATTAAAAAAAATTAATCAAGCCTTTGACCATAAGTAAATATTGACAAAAAATGAGAGTTTAATTTTTTATTTAACTTTTTGGGCCTTCAATATTTATGGACGAATATGTACCATTTAGAAGAATCGATTATACAACTTCTTGTGCAAATTTATCAAATATTTACAATGGGATTCATTATGTTGGGGGGGTATTTCAATAGTATTTTAGATGTAGGGGGAAAATGGCTAGAATCATCCCTCTCAACAATACTTTCATAACCCCAGGTATTGAAATTGCTTGCACTAGAGTCTCTCTTTAGTTTCAAAACTTGTTCATGCCTTATGCTTTTTTCCCCAAATTTCTCACTTCCTTTTGTATTGGAGTTTGATGCCTCCGAGGAAGGCATTGAATTAGTATTAATGCAACAATATAACATCCCATTGCTTTCAAAAGTAGAAAACTAATTAAAAAAAAAGGTTTTTTATTTGTGATAAGGGGAAAACTAAGATCATCAACAAATGAATTGAGGAGCATCTAAGAAATTATGTGTTTGGGAACCAAACAATGTGGTTTAAATGGTTTCACTTGGGAGAGCACTACTATAGCACTTCCCATTATATGTCCACAAGTTGCATCCTTTTATGGTTTTATATGTCCATATAATTCTTTAAAATTTGTGTATCTAGCAATCATGAAAAATAGGGTACCTAGAGTAACAAATAATATGATCAAGTAAAGTCGAGAGATATTACAATCTCTTAAGGATCATCTTTAACGTGACTAGTCAACAAAATCTCTATGTAAATAAAAAAATTCATATAATTATTATTTGAAGTTGGGGACATGGTCTACTTGAAGCTACAACCGTAAAAATAGTTTTCATTGAATAAAAGTGAGTTAAAATTTTTAAGCCAATATTATGGTTGTTATAAGAGCATAAGGAAGGTGAGAGAAGTAGTTTATAATGAACGTTAGAACTATTAGAGAACAACATAATTCATATCATCCTCCATGTGTCGTGCCTCAAAAGGGAATTGAAAACAATTTGCACCTTCCAAAGACTTGCCACCTTTGGATGATGAAGGAAAATTCATTTTGATCTAGAAGCCATCATAGATACTTATGATCTAGAAATTTGAGGAACCAAACCATCACAAAAGGGTGTTGCCACAATAGTGGTTTACAATTTCTGGGAGGAACTGATTTTTGTTGAAATCACATATTTTTAGAAAGTATAATGATTTAAGCCTTGAAAATTTCTATTTAAAGAATTCCAATTGAAGAGGGTTTGATCAAACTACCTTAAATCAAACCCCCTTGGATAGAACCCCGCTAGTTTTAAACCATACCTATAACAGAGTCTCCTTTACACCTATCAAAATGCTGATAAAAACCACTTTTGATTTACCTTTTGGATCAAATGAATTCATTTAATATTTATTTTTGCAAGTATGTAGTCCTTATTATAAGCTTCCCAAAAGTATAATTTTAAATAAATTTAATTTGATTATTATATTTATTTTTTATTTCTCGTGAATGTAGGTTTTTCAGAAATCAAGCTCTCTTCGCACATCTAGAAAAATAGCAGATTATTAAAAAAAAATTAAAAATATTAGTGCACCAGATATTGAAGTCCTTGATCCAACAAAGAAAAAAATTTGAATTTCGATACATACAATAAAAGTTACGCGCTATATATGTCTGAATTATAATTGGTTTGAATTCGAAACTTGATTAAAGAAAAAATATTCAATAAAAAACTATCTAACCAAGTGGAAGTACTAGATATCATAGTTTCAAATCTAAATTCGAAAGAATTAGAATTTTATCCTTCATGGAAAAAAATTTATGCGTTATACAGTGAGCATCACTTTTTAAAAATGTTGTTTTCTGAAAAAAACTAGTTTTTGAGGGAGATGGAAAAATAAGTGCAATCTGATTCCAAAATTTTTGAAAAAATATATTTAGAATCTATAGACAAAATTTCATGAAACTCTAGTTTGCATCATCTTCAAATTCCTCATGGTTTAGCTGCTATAGGTGCCTGAAAGTGAAGATTTAGTTAAAAAAAATATTTAAGTGTCCAGTTTGGCCAAAAATTGTAAACCACTATTGTGGGATCACCCAAAAGTACTTGGTGCAATGGAAACTTTCCAATTGAAGATGCTACATGAGGAGTTGACATTTTGAAACCTCTAAAATTCAATTGCTTCAGAGCAAGTAACCTTGAGGAGGGAAGAATGCCATGTCCCCTTTATTAATATGTTCCCATGATGCTACATAAGCTCATTTCCCATTTCCTATGTGCTTAGGGAAATAATACTGTGGAAATGAAATTATATCCTTTAAATGTGTTACATTTTTTTGTCTTCATAATGTGACCACTTAAATTATTTTCATAAAGTAGGAACCTATAGTGGGGGTCTCTTGTAATTAAAACAATATTTTTACCTAATCCTCCTATATGGTGTGAGAAGAGGCATGTTTTTTAAAGGTTCTTTTTGGAGGGGAATTTGGGCACTCTAGAAGACTAACAAGAAAGGCATTTTGCCAAAGGATGTATAATTATTTTATCAATTTATTCCTTCAAATAAATTGGACATTTGGTTCATCTATCACTAGAAATTGGAGGAAAAAACCCTCAAATTTCTATCATTGGATTAGCAAACATAAACCCTTGATTCATATTTAGATGATCTCATTTAGAGATTGCACTTAGGCTTCATTTTGGTAGATAATAAGGGATTCAAGGTCAAGTGGTGAAGGATTTGAGGGTCTCTTTCATAGGACCTAGTTGTGAATGTAGTACTAAGATATGATATTTTACTGTTATAATCACTTATTATTAGCAACTACCTCAACACCATTTCTTGTATTTGGAAAGCATCTTATGAGCACCATATATAATAAATTTATTGTTGGTTTGCTATAATAACTAATTTGGATCTGTAACTTTAGAGATATTTATAATTCTTGAACTAGAAATAAATAAAATATTATGAGTGGGTTGTTGTGTTGATAGTCCATAAGTGTTGTATTACTTGTTGTGAATATATCTAATTTTTTAGTAATCTAATCCTAATTTGTGATAAAAGGAACTTAATTACTACATATTGAAATCTATGAGGGGAGAAATTTAATTAGATATTACTCAATATTCTAATTGGGGATATTACAATAAAATGTTAATAGATTTCTAGGTAATATCACACATAACATATAATCATACTAGATGAATAGTAATAAATGAAGAGAGAGATTTGCTTAGCTTTAATTGAAGAGTGGTTGTTGTTTGCTACATATAATCAAATTTATATGCCTAGAAATCCATAGATTCCTTAGATAGTTGTGCCTGCTGATTAGAATTAGAATCAAAATTAAAATACTATTTTTTCTCTATGTCAAGTTAAATTTGTTATTTAGGATTAGGTTCATAGTTGCAACCTCGCTCTATAGCTATGAACTGAGCAATCTTTAATGAATTTTTGACTATCTTGTGAATTCTTAAATAAATAGACTTCTGGGTAGCAATATTGTCTCACACTCTTAAGATTTTTCAAGCTAGTGATATTTTAAAATAACTTGATGGACAACAAGCTTCAAAAACATACATGAATTCTAGTATGATTAGTAAGTAATTTGCACGCACTAGGATGAGCGTGATAAGATATATACTAGATTCCTTGCTTGATTTGAATACATGTGTAAATTAATATTTTTGTGATATTTGACGATTTTTAAAAATGAACATTATGATGGATGGGTTATTAAAATGAATGTATTTTTATTCATAAACATAACATCAAAGTGTGAAAACTTGTGCATAGCTAGCTTTGGACGAAATTGTAAGATGGGGCCAATTGGCTAAAAGATATTTATTTTGCAATTAAAAGGATCAAGATTATGACTACAAGGATGACCTCACAATTATGGACATAATGTGGGTTAGGAAGCTAGGTTGGACCTATATATGATAGAATTGGATTATGGATAATGATTAAATTAATGATTATATTTATATAGATAAATCAGTTAGAATATAATTACATAGACATGAACTATGAATAAATGATAAAAATAGAATTAGGTGCAAACAATATTAGGTACATATATCCAACTACACACAAAAATACACTATTTATTTATACTATATAAATACATTAAGATATTATCACAAAGTAATTACAAAATTAAATGAAAAATATATCAAAAATGTATTTTTCATCAAATATAATTCTAATCTCTCTTTAATTTGAAACCTAATTTTTTACTTTTAATATAAAATCTAAATTGCATTAATTAATTTATCATTTCATTTGAACAAATTCAATAAATATAAGTATTTTAGATTTATCTAAAAAGAAGATACTTTACTTCGGACATCAATGCATATTTGACTGGAAATAAAGAGAGATTAGAATTATATTTGATGAATTAATTGAAAATAAAAAACACCTTATATTCTGATTTTTAATTAATTAATAAATAGGACGTGTGGATAGACAGAAGGCAAATTAATAAGGTCCAAAAGGCATATGCATGACGTGTTGGACACGTTTATGTCGTGGGAAACCGCGTAGAATTCATTAATTTACCCACTGGTCAAGTCAATGGCTTATGATGACCGGAAGTTCTCAGTTCGGAGTGCATGTAGACCGTCTCGTACAACACTTGGCCAATTTTATCACGGCGTCCTAATCAACATATAAACCGATAGTGACACCAACTCTCAAGGAAGCTGCACCAGTTGAAACTTATCACTCAATTTAAATAAAATTGACCATTTTAACTTTTGAACTGGATTATATTTAAGAACTCTGTAATGAGGTTTTAATAGATTCTCTGTAATGAAGCTTTTAATGGCTATGGGGATAGAAATGAGAGCCATTACAGTGCTGTGGAGCGTCTATGCTATATATCAGTGCTTGGCAGATGATCTTATCATCCTCTTTATGCTCGTAAGCAAAATACTATTCTGTACTTCTCTATTGTCTTTACAATCAATGGATTTATTTTTTAAAAACAACAAATGATGATGTTTTGCAAAACAAAAATTTGTGGCAGCCTCAGAATGTTATGGAAATAATCAAAATCAGTTTCCAGGTGGAAATCTGTTTGCAGCAGCAAGTGATGCAATGTGGGATAATGGGCCAGCGTGTGGGAGGCAGTACAGTGTGAGATGTCTGAGTGGAACGAATCAGATTTCACAAAATCCATGCTTAAACAACACAAATTCCATTGCGGTCAAAATAGTCCATTACTGCTCTTCCAAATGCAATGGAACGCTGGTGCTTTCTGCTGACGCATTCAAGGATATTGCTAATTCTACAGGAGGGATAATCAATATTGAATATGATCAGTAGGTTTTTTTATTCCTTATTACAAAAAATTGAGTGCCAAAGTTATTGTCATTTTTTTAAGCCAACTCTGCTTGTAACAGAGGGCTAGTAAAAGATCAATAGGTCGCTATGATTTGTATGTATTCAAATCATAATTGCATAGGTTGTTGATGTCTGTATTAAATAAGACGCAGTATTTGTTGATAGTTTTGTAAATGGGGTTGTAAGATAAGTGGGTTTAATCTTAGGGGAAAATTCTATGGTTAAGCATGTTTGAGTTGGAGTAGTATCGAGATGGATGACCTCCTGGAAAGGCCTAATGCTTCACCTTTGGGAGCATCACCTAGATACAATGATTGTTAAGTGAACTATTAATTATTTGTTGAAGCACTTGTCAAAATAACTCTTTTAATTTTTTTTTTCTTTTGCAAGATAGAGATATCGTGGAGAGAGTACGTTAGAATTGAAAACTTATCGAATCTACTAGACTGAAATCTGACAAAGGAGGAGGAGCATGTCATAACTAATCATATATTTTTTCATTATATAATATGTTTTAATGATATTTTTTTGGTAAATATTATCAGTAAGTTTATTAATTTCCTATTACCCTCCTTCGAAATAAGAAGTAAAAAGTCGAGTGCCAAAGTTATTGGAGAATCACTGGATTAACATTAATCTCTGACCCAAAATTATTTTAAGCCAAATTTGCTAAGGATGGTCATTAGGCTTATTATTAGAATTAATGGCTTTCAATGTAAGTTTATTGACTATGATGTATTTTATTGCAGAGTATAATAGCATCAATCTGAATTACAGAAATCTTGGAAAGGATCCAATCAATTGTGGTATTTAAGCTCAAGGTTATCCTGTAAAGAGAGAGATTGAATAAGCATCAAAATTCATTCTATTTTATATATCACTGAAGTATTCTGAAACCAATATTGATTGTAATTTGTTCTAAGACAATCAAATTTATTGTATTTGTGCATCACAAAAGTTCTGTGAAATCAATATGATTGTATCTCGTTGTACGAGTATCAAATTGTTCTTGTGCTTTTAAGGATGAATTGTATTTGTGTTACTTCTCATGGATTGTGAAATGTGGTACTTCTATTGATTTTAACATTGGTGATAAAGTTTGGATCTTTGGCTGATTACAGAGTCATTCTTTATATTATTTTGGGGTTTGGATTTAGGTGGATAGCATAATTAAGAAACATACTATTGTCCTCATCAGCTATGCTCAATCAATTGAACTGTGACCCCTGTGACCTTTATGTGAAAGATGCTTTTAATTTGCTTGCATTGTCTACATATTTGTTTTAAAAATATAATGTTGATTGTAAAGGAAAATAAACCTATAAACTGTATTTCAATATAGTCCAGGTTATTGAAGCTAATTTCAGTGGCATGAATTAAGGAGATGGGTTCATCTCAGGAGCAACAAAAAGCAGAGCAGAAAGTAATGACTTCGCTAAAGAAAGGGGTACACAGAACAATGACTAAAGAAAGGGGTATAGAGGTGAAAGAAGGAATAAAGGCTAATTGGAAGAACAGAATCCAAAAAGTTGGAAAAGCAATAACAGTAGACTATAAACGATGGCAGAATAACGAGGAAAGGTGAAGATAGAGGAATGACTTCATCAACAAACAAGATCAATAGTGGAGAATGGATGAGCACAGAGCAACAAAAGGCAAAATACTTCTTCCAAGCAAGGAAGTAATGTAAGATACATGGATTCTCAAGATCCCATGGAATACATCAAACAAAACCCATTTTTGACAGCGGAATCAAATTCAAAACCCTACGAAGAAATAGTTGAGATAAGAATCGAACCTCCAAAGAATTTCTCAGAAGCAAACACAATAATGTTGGGTGACAGATCGAAGCAGTCACGGCCCTACAATCTTAAGAGTAGAAATTGATGATTCGATCTTGGGCCTCTCTACCTTTCATCGAAAAGAATGTGCCCTCTTTGCCCAAGTGGTAAATCACGGCCTTCCAGAGAGAGATTTCGTTATTGGATCCAAAACAATTGGGGTAATAATGTAAAATTCAGACCGCTTCCAAAAGGTTTCTTTTTAATTGCGTGTCCGAATAATGAGAAAAAGCTAGAAATTATAGAGGGCGAACATGGATGATGGATGCATTGGAATTTATCTAAGAGATTGGGAACCGAAATTTTATCTAATAAAACATACAATCTCCAGAATTTCGATGTGAATTTACCTTTGCCATTTTCCTTTACAATACTGGATCTGGAGTCCTTGCCACTATCAAAGATTCAATAGGCACCTTCATTAAAGCAGATGAGAAAGTGTTGGAATGATGCAGGGCAAGGTGATTTAGGCTTCAACCAATCAGGTTCAACTGGTCTTCAAACTTGCAAACCCTTTCTAGAGTGGGTTCCTTCACAAACTCACCTACTTGCTTGTAGGTCACCAAACCCTCTTAATCTCTTATATCTTTTAGATAAGGTCGCCAAGGGACACAACTCGCACATTTTCAGGGACCCATTTGTCTGCCATTCAACGTATCAACCTGATGCAATAGGTTGTTTTGAAACATTTTACACAAAACTGTCCTGCAACGCTAGTTTTAGGCCAAATTAGGCCTCTTTTCCAAAGGAGGTACTCAAAATCCTTCTTGCAAAACTTGAAACTCTTCACCAACAGGGCCAACCAGTCACATAGGGCCCAATTTTTCCATTAGGTTCATCAAAACACTCCAAAATTCTGCTGTCCCAAGCAAAAACCATTAATTTCAAGCCCAACACATGAAATTGCTAGACTAGGGCACGTGCTAAAACTCTCCTAACACCATCACCTTGCCCTACAACTATGAAAGTTTGAAAGAGCACTCCTAAAAGGCCCATTCCACCAAACTACAGAATTTTCCTACGGTGGAATGGCCTATTTTGACATGATTTTGTTACAAAACCCTAGAAACCCTAGCAAACTAAGCAACCTTTAGAAATTTGGCTTTATCTCCTTCAAATTTGGATGAAAAACTCTCTAACTTGATTCAAACGAAAGCTATTTCAATTCCACAACTCTTCACATAGGTTTTACATCATTAACTTGTTGTACGGAGCCATACAGAGTCTAGAAATGTGAAATAACACAACAAATCACACCAAAAATAGAGCAACAATGTTTATTTCTCCAACTTTTGCAACAACCTTGCCTCGATGATGTTAGAGGCCTTTTAAACATGTTTACATCCAATACCAACGGTCTACAACTGTATTTTGAAAGGATGACCGTTCATCTTCAACTAACCTTTAAAAATGACAAAATTGCATAGTGCAACTTTTACAAATTTGCTTCATTATTGACAACTTCTAGACTCAACACCACTATGACCCTATGTGACCTTAATTACATCATAAATTGGTCAATTATACCTTATTGACATCATGAAATGACACAACCTAATTCTAGACTCCAAAATGCACAATCAAATCAAATTTCAAGAGGTGCTCCTACACCATGGAAGGAGAGGTATGTATGTATGTATGAGAAGATGTCATTTGCATGGACTTTGCGAGCCCACTCCCATATATATTAGAATTGAAATCAGCCCCACGTTCATAGGTTTAGATTGTGCAATTAGAAGGGCCATTAGTGGCTTGCAAAAGATGCAAGAAGTTATGAATATGATAGCAAAATGTAGAAGGGGGAACATTGAGGTAGAGAAACCTCGAAAAAATAATGGAGGTGCTTATGGACATTTTCAAGGCAGGGGTACAAAAACCCTTAGGGGTACACCACTAGTCATAATATTGACAAGCAGTGGCTCATAACCAAGGGAACAATTGAAAGATGGGATTAAAAATGAACTCTCAAATGAAGGTTATGTCTTTCAATTGGCATTGGAACATGTGTTGTCTCAAGTTTTACATCAAAAAATTAACAGACAATAAATAGATCAATAAAGATTTCATATTACAAATGTGACAAATACATGTCACAATTCATGCTCACATACAATGTTGTTGAAACTAAACAATATTATGATCAAAGCACATGATAACACAATGAAATACATGATGGCATAATGTTAATTCACACCAACACATAATAATAACAATGGAAGACTTGCATGAACATTGTGGAATAACATCAACATGATGAGAAATGAAGGAGATAAAGTCTCCTCACAACGAACAATAGAGTGCAAAACTCATCATTAACACAAACAAAAAGACAAAGTCATATAGGATTAAATGATAACTAAATCTCATCCCTTACACATCCAACCCTACAAGAAATGCCCGAATAATGGATTCACAACACCCAAACATCCTCTCAAGCATGCCATGAGCAATTGGTTGCAAGGGAGATGTCACAATTCACCTAAGTGTTGCTAAGTATTAAGTAGACTTAGAAGTACAAAGTGTTGGCATATGGCTTTGATGAGGTTGATTTTGGCTACTTGTGTTGTCATTGATGGAAACTTGAGTCTATAGTTTGATCTACAGTATCAGTTGCGTTCGTATTGACAGAGAATCCAAGTCTTTGTATTCTACCAGCAGAGAAAGTAAAGAACAGGACATCCGGTTGGTATGTTGATCCGGCTACTTCACTAGATCACTATTTTGAAGTGTGGATCTTCGAGGAAGTTTTCTTAGCTCATACACTGTTCTACTAAAGAAGTTTTGTGGTGTTGCATTGATCATAGTTCAAGTTAAGAGGTTCGGTGGCATGTTTTATGATCTATTTTTCATTGTGGCCGACATGCTTGATGTGGTGGATCGCGGATGTATGTGGAATAATTATTTAGCTATTTCTTATGTTTAGGACCATGGTGTGGGTCCCTTCTATAAGTCTAGTAGACTTATGAAGGTACGCTTCGTTTCTAATTAAAGATTTAAGGCCGACATGGCCAATATAAGCAAAGAATATTATATTTTGTTGAAAGGCCGACATATATTGAATTTTTTGGGGTAGCAGATATATAAAGAAGATCAAAATCATTTTAAGGTGATGATAGATAGTGTGTGTATGCATGATGTGAAGAGAGATGTGTATGTGTGCGAAAAAGAGTAGAGCAGTTGATTGATCAAATATTAGTTGTACTACAAAAGGGTTTTCAACAGGAGAACAAAGCAGAGCATAACGAATTTGTGTAGGTCCAAAGTCAGATTGTGCGCCTCAATGGAACTGAATCCAGGCATTTGTAGATGTTATTTTCTCAGTTCAAATTTTTTTGTTATCTATATTATAATTGTATGGCAGTAAGCCTCTTTTTGAGCAGTGAGCTCTAGGTAGTGCCCCTAAATGCAAGTGCATTCCCCTCTTTTATTTTACTTTTAATAGAGTAAACTTTGTGGATTAATTTCCATCGTGGTTTTTCCCCTAACAGGGTTTCCACGTAAAAATATCTGGTGTTATGGTGATCATTTGATGTGACTAAATGTTTTCATCTGTTATGTGCTGCTAATGTTATATAAAGTTCTATTATTGTTGTTGATGGGTTTTAGATCTGTTTTGTAAATCAAAATTATTGAACACTGATTCACCCCCTCTCTCAGTGTTCCTTGCATCCAACAATTGGTATCAAAGCAGGTTCCTCTTTTGAAGCTTAGTAGCTTGAGGTGAATCTTGAATTACAATGGATGTTTGTGGTCTTCAACAATAGCTGATGGTGGCACTTGATGATCTTGATCAATCTAAGGTAGAGGTCATGGAACTTAAGGAAAATCTTGCAGATGTAAAAAAATTCATTCAATCACTGAAGGATAAGATAAATGACTCAAGGGAAAAGAGAAAGGAACTATGTGATTAGTTGAAGCAGAAAGAAAACAAAGGATCAGATGATGTCAATTTAAATCAAACCCTAAAAGAGATAACAAAAGAATGTGAGAAGCTAGCCAAGGACAATGCAACTCTAAGATTTGAAATGGAATCTGTGGCAATAAATTTTACTAAAGAGATTGAGCAAAGAAAGAAGAATGAGGAGAATTTGGCCCAGTCCCTGAGAGAAAATTATGAAGAATGCAACAAAACTAACAATAGATCTATCCAGTTGGAGATTGAATTGCAACAATCTAGAAACAATGAAAGAGAGCTTGAGAGATAGATAGTCATTCTTGGAAATGAGCTTGCTACTGCAAATGAATTCAAAGAAAAGTTCAGGATAAGTTCTACCAAGCTTGAAGAAATAACCAAAAGTCAAAAGGATATAAATGATAAGTGAGGTCTTGGATATGAGAAGGGAGAATGCTCTGGATCTAAACAAAAGAATCTTGAAAAGAAGAACAAAGGAAGAAGACATACGGTAAGGCAACCTAATGCTCAAAAATTTAATGGATATTGCTTTCCCTATAATAAATTTGGAAATATGGCTTCTTAGTGTAGAAGAAAGATAAACCCTAGTAAGCCATCATTTTCTAGTCAATGTTTCAAATGCAAGAAGTTTGGTCATAAGGCTTTAGAATGTAGGAGTATGTCTGTCAGCACTAGTAACATTAAATGCTATACCCGTGGAAGATTTGGACATGTTGCTAATCAATGCAGGATAGGAGGAAATCAATGGAATGGATGGTACAGGCAGAAAGGTCGGGTATGTTTCAATTGTAACAATCTTGGTCACATTGCAAAGTTTTGTTAGAACATAAACATGAATAAAAGAGGTCTGGTGTATCAAGGAAGAAATTCATAGGACAATAAAGGAAAAACAAAAGCATCTGTGGAAGAGATAAGAGACCAAATGAAGAAGACATGGGTGAAGAAAAGTGAAATGGATGAAGGAAATAAAGTTGTATAGGAAGATCCCTCTAGTAGCTCCTTTGGCAATTGATATCAAGCCAATGGCCTCGGGGGAGATTTTCATGAAAATTCATTGCCCCCCCTGTGTATCGTTGGCATCAAATCTCTGGATATCACTAGTCGCTGTGTTATCCATTGATGGAAGTATTTGCAATGATATGATGAACTGGTCGAAATGGTATAAGTTTGAAGTTGAATTCTTAGCTTGTTGTCTGAGTTTGTAGTATAACCGAAACTTCTAGGGCAACACATTTATTGCAGAAAAAAGTAAAGTTATAAAAGGGAACTTTGAACCTTATTTCAACACCAAGCATTGAAGGAGAACAGTTCAAGAGTATTTTTCTGCAAAATTTCAAGGGCGAAAGGTCATTCTAGTGGTGAATCTCTAGGTATTCCTGTTAATCATTGATTTTAGATCTATTTTGTAATCCGTACAACTTTGTTCGAAATGAAAAATGAAGCAAATCAAAGGTACCATAACCCTAGATGAGTATAACAGCCATAAGATTAGGGATGAAAGAAATTTGTTGTCACTCACTGATTTCAGAAGGCTTGAAGGATCAAAACACAAGAATTTGGATATATGGAACAACTATCCTCATTTCGTCAATGCAGAAGTGACTCAGTTTTTCCTGAACAAATTAGACGGTGATATTCTCAATTTGGATAAACCATATCAAATTACCAAGGATGTAATCAGAAATTTAACAGGCTTATGCAATGTTGGTGATGTACCAAAGAAAAATTTGATTCGCAATGTGGAGGTCGAAGCCCTATCCGGAATAAGGGGAGATCAGAGGGCTCTAATAATTTCAACGATTAAAGATCATTTGACAAGGTATGTGGCTTATGGAATCTCATACCAGATCTATTTCAAGAACTGAGAAGGATCCACCTTGGTAGGTGTTGCATATATTGCCCACAAAATGATAATTGAAAATGAGGACTTTGATCTGTGTAGTTTATTGAAGGAGCAACTGTTGGAGAATGTTCAATTAACGAAGGATATTGGCTACCAATTCAGGTTTGGTACTTTGGCAATATGTATTATGATGTACTTTCTAAACTGTTTGCCATTGAAGGAAAATGTAGTGTGGAGAGAGAATATGCCAATATGTAAGAAAATCTTCAATCATTGCAACTCTTTTGAAAATTGTGAACAAGTGTATGAAAGTTTCTTTAGAAAGGTATTAGAAAGGTTTGGAGAAGGTGTTGTCCCTCTTCCGGCAAAAATAATTGAATTTGGATTATCTTCCAGAAAAGGAGAGAAAAAGCAGAAGAGAGAAAGAGATACAACTAGTGTCAATCCTCTGACACCCAAGTTTGCAAGGTTTGAAGAAAAAGGGAAAAGTCAAGTGGTTGTGGATATAAAAGATGAAGTTTATGAAGAATGTATTCCAAAAGACCAACTAAAACCAGATGAACTAGAAATAATAATTGCTAAAGACAGTGATGAGGAAAATGCTTTGTTCAAGACAAATATTTTTCAAATCATTTAGGGTGAGGATGGTATGCAAAAGATATCCGGTATATGGCTGAATGGTCCATCTTTTGAGTAGGATTTAATTGAGAATTCTCTAGCAAGGTACTTAATTGATAACAATATTGAGTTGAAAAGTCTGCAGAATGTTCTCCCGAAAGAAATGATTGAATGTGTCAGAATATCTATGGAGTCTATACCCCTGGAAAGGAAGGAAGAAGAAATGATTTCTCATTTAAAAATGCAATTTAGATTGTCTCTTTCCAGACTGAAGAAGAAAATGAGTGAGCTGAGACAGTGTATTGATTCAGCAAATAAAGTCTTTAAATATTGTCTCAGGTGGCCTCATGTGGTAGGAAAGTACAAGGATAAGCTAGAAGAGATTGAAAGTGAGCTTGTAAAGATTGGAAAAAATTACAGTATGCTCTTGGATAAGAATAGAGATGTGAAGAAGAAATTTTATGATTTACAAATTGAGCATGCAAGAGTTCATATTACTAAGAATGCTCTCATTGATGCTTTCTGGAAATTCAAAGATATAACTGAAGGGAGATTAGAAAAGATGATTGAGACCCTCAAATTAGGAGTGGAACTAGAAGCAACAATCACTATTCCTGAGTCTCTTGTGTAGATAATCAATAGAACTTTAGAAAATAACAGTCTGATCATAGCCATTGGGATTGCAGTGGATTCCTGGAAGAAATTCCTCCCAGAGTTGAAAGCTAAGTATAAAATAATTTTCTGAATTTTCGTAGCAGTTGTCAAATTTTGATCAATTTTTGCATCAGTATTTGGGGAGAGAATGAGATAGTGCAGTAAAATATTTTAAATATAAGGAAGAGAAGTGTAGAGTAGATGTAGAGCTTTGTCATTGATGTCAAAGGGGGAGAGAATGAAGTGAAAAATTTCTTGACATCCAAAGGGGGAGTAGTAGTTTTGGCTTTGATATTTTTTGGTTTTTTACACTTAGTAAAATTTTCACTAAGTGTTGCCATCAATGCCGAAGGGGGAGATTGTTGGCATGACTTTGACGAGGTCGATTTTGGCTACTTGTGTTGTCATTGATTGGCAACTTGAGTCTAGAGTTTGATCTGTAGTATTAGTTGTGTTTGTATTGGTAGAGAATCTAAGTCTTTGTATTCTACCGATAGAGAAAGTAAAGAACAAGACATCCAGTTGGTATGTTGATCCGACTACTTCACCAGATCACTATTTTGAAGTGTGGATCTCTGAGGAAGTTTTCTTAGGTCGTACACTATTCTATTGAAGAATTTTTGTGGTGTTGCATTGATCATAGTTCAAGTTAAGAGGTTCGGTGGCATGTTTTATGATCTATTTTTCATTGTGGTTGACATGCTTGATGTGGTGGATTGCGAATGTATGTGGAATAATTATTTTAGCTATTTCTTATGTTTAGGACCATGGTGTGGGTCCCTTCTATAAGTCTAGTCGACTTATGAAGGTACGCTTCATTTCTAATTAAATATTTAAGGCCGACATGGCCGATATAAGCAAATAATATTATATTTTGTTGAAAGGCTGACATATATTGAATTTTTGAGTTAGCGGATATATAGAGAAGATCAAAATCATTTTAAGGTGATGATAGATAGTGTGTGTATGCATGATGTGAAGAGAGATGTGTATGTTTGTGAAAAAGAGTAGAGTAGTTGATTGATCGAATATTAGTTGTACTACAGAAGGGTTTTCAGTAGGAGAACAAAGCAGAGCATAACTGATTTGTGTAGAAGGTCTAAAGTCAGATTGTGCACCTCAGTGAACTAAATCCAGGCATTTGTAGATGCTATTTTCTCAGTTCAAATTTTGTTGTTATCTATATTATAATTGTATGGAAGTGAGCCTCTTTTTGAGTAGTGAGCCTGAATGCAAGTGCATTCCCCTCTTTTATTTTACTTTTAACAGAGTAAATTTTGTGGATTAATCTCCACCGTGGTTTTTCCCCTAACAAGGTTTCCACGTAAAAATATATGGTGTTATGGTGATCATTTGATGTGACTGAATTTTTTCATCTGTTATGTGCTACTAATGTTATATAAAGTTCTATTATTGTTGTTGATGGTTTTTAGATCTGTTTTGTAAATCAAAATTATTGAACACTATTTCACCCCCCCCCCTCTCAGTGTTCCTTGCATCCAACACAAGGACACCCTAAAAATGAAAAGAGGGTCACAAGAACATCTAAATAGGTTTCAAAACAAGAAGAATGGAAGGAGGTTCAAACCCTAGGGTATAACTCTCCTAAATATTTTTTCTAAAAAATATTAGTAATATCCATTGTTTTCAAATTGCCCCATTTAGAATTAGATCATCCCTTTTACTAGTCCAAATCACCTTCAACATGTTCTTGGATGACCTTGGTAGTCCTAAAAATTCCCCTTTTAATAATGAAATCACTCTTGCTCAAAATAAAGCACAAGCCAAAAATGATAATGGAGTTCCCAAAGACACTAAATCCATATAATATATCCATAACAAACCTACATACCTAAAGGATAGTTAAGATTATGTTCCTACACAAAGAAACATGACAAGATATGAAAGCCAAAAATAGGTGATTGGCTAGGCCATTGTAACATTGACAAGACAAACACAAAACACATTGTACTTGTCTCAATTCATGAGTTGTTAATGAATAGTTTGAAAAATGGTTTTCAATGTGCTTAAACATCATATTCTAGGTTATAAATTCCATAAAAGATGGTATTTCAATTTCAATGAATTTCCATGGAATGTTATTAAGCACATGACCCATTGCCAACAAGTGATAAAGAAATATTTAGTCACACTTCACTTCTCTAATATGAAACTAAATTTACAACCATTCATTAATAAATTTCAATAACACTAACATCACAACACAAGAAAATACAAGGTCTATAATCCATTTTCCTATGGAGAAGTGGGATTCGCTACTCACGAGTTCTCTTCATTCAGAGAGCCTCACGGGGCAAACAGCCCTAAACTACCTCAAGGAACAACATGAAAGTTTTAGAATCAGAAAGAGAAAATTATAGAGATTTTCTAGACAAACTGACAAGCTCTCGAGTAAAGGATGACAACACGGAACACAAATGACAACACGGCACATTGGCGTCTCGTATGGACTAGAGAGTGAGATTATCACAGAAAATGTCTAAGTGACAACTAGCAATCTGATTGTTAAGAACTGGCAAAATGTAACAAAACTGAAATAAATGAAATAGAAATGATACAGATAAGGAGAAGAATGGAAAGAAGATGCTCACAACAATCCAAGACATGAAGCCTCCAACTAATAGATATCTTCAATACCTATGTCTATAAGATCTGGATAAAGTGTTGGGGTTGTATAGGGGTTTGCCTCAGTCAAACCCCCGTTTTGGTGTTCCCACCCCCATGGATAGCTAGATAAAAAGATAGAGATGAATCGGAATGGGAAAAGTGTTTGGTGAAAGCAAAACCCACTTAGGAGTAGAACCCGCACCACCAAGTATGAGTGATAAAAGCAATCCCCGCTCGAGGAGGAGAATCTGTATAAAAAAAGAGGTGATAAAAGAAATCCTCGCTCAAGGAGGAGAACCCATATCACGAAGTAAGAATGCAAGAGAGAGGGGATATGTGAAATCCTGAGATGCTTGCAAGCATGAAGTAAGAGAGATAGAGATGCAAGAGCCAAAGGAGTTGCAAAGAGGGAGAGCGAGATAGCTACAAGAGCCAAGAGTGCTAGAAAGGGTGTTGCAAGAGCTTGAGAATGCTTGAAGCTTTTGTGACAAATAAGGGAGTTGTGCAAGCAAGAGTGAAGCTAGAAGCACTTGGAAGAATGGAGCTAGAGCAAAGGAAGAAGTTAGAAGTAGAAGAGAGGAGCTAGAAGACGTTAGAGAGAAAAATGAGTTGAAAGGATAGCTTTTAATGAGGGAAAAGAAGCTTCTCCGGCCATTACAAGGAATCCCGAGCCGTTACCACTGAAAAAAGGTGAGGACAAGTGGAAATCATGCTCGGAGACAATTGTTTGAGTGTTGAAACATCACAGGATGCTAGTGTGGCGTGCAAACATCCACGTGACACACTAGTGTCTGGACATGTCATGCTACAAAACAACGAAAACAAGAAAAGCATAAGGTTTAAAGCAAAGCTAACACGCAAAGGTAGCTACTAAAAAGGGGTGTTGGAGCATCTTGAGAGGGAAAAAAGGCTGATGCAAGGGCTAAATTGAGCCTACACAAATGCTAAGGGAGTGGGCACTAAAGCAGATACAAAATTGTATGTGAAATTATGAGGGGTGCAATTTTACGACTATACATTTACAACATGTGTACATATTAGGTCAAAATTGTAAAAATCAAGATCTACAATTAAAGATATTTCTATTACAACTCAAAGTGTGATTTTCAATCAAATGATTATTATTTCATTTTCAAAAAAATGTATTTACATCCCAAAAAAGGATGGAATACTCTCATATACAATAATGAGATAAATATATTATTATAGTCTTTCCACATATTTACAAAAGTTTCCTAATAACCACAAGTTACAAAAAATATTGATATGTACAACACTAAAGAAAAGATGAGATCTTCACATGATCTCCAAGAAGAATCGCAATGTTGATGAACACCGCCTAGCTATGTGGGACTGAAAGGACAACCCCTTTGAACTAAGCGATAGACTTCATGGTTATCACACACAACCACAATACACAATATTGGCTACAAAAACACACACAAGGTTTCTCAACACAAAATTGGAGATAATCAATTCAACTATACTCAAGGAAAAAGAAAAAATATTAGGGAATTTAATTCTTCATTGATTTTAACATTTGTGAAAGTCATAATAAGAAACCAATATGACAACAATATAATGAATGGGTTACATTAAAATGTTATTGTGATTTATTTATATTATCTAAATATTTTTTAAAATTATATATAACACTATTAATTTTCAAGGAAAATAAACTATAAATTTTATTTAAATATATAGTCCAGGTTAATTGGACAAATTTGATTGACATGAATCAAGGAGACAAATTAGTTTGAAGAGAAACAAAAATTAGAGTAGAAAAGGAATATATTTTTGAAACAAAGGGGCACAAATAAAATGGTTGGGAGGACATTTGGTATAGAGGTGAGAGGTCTAGGAGAAAATGAAGGAATAAATGCCAATTTGAAGAACAAGACCTAATTTTTTAGAAAGCAACAACAAAAAACTATACAATAATAAATTTGATATAATAACAAGGAAAGGTGAAGATGGAGGAACATTTGAATTCATCCAAAAATAAGATCAATACTAGATAATGGATGGAAAATTGAGGGAAACAATGTAATGGCAGGGAAAATATTTCTTCCAAACAAGGAAATAACATAAGATACATGGATTTTCAAGACCCTATGAGGAGCATCAAATAAAAAACTCATTTTTGGTGGGAGAATAAAATTCAAAATTTGAGAAAGAAATAGTGGAGACAAAAATTAAATAGGAACAAATATCCAAAGAAAATATTAGAAAAAAACATAATTTTGTTAGGTGCTAGATTGACGTAGTTGCAACCATGCAATCTTAAGGTAGAAATTGATGATTTGATCTTTGGCCTTTATATCTTTCATCTCAAATAATGTGCCTTCTTTGCCAATGTGGTAAATTTCTAGCCTTCTAGAGATGAATCTCTTGAACTTGGGTCCAAAATAATTGTGGTAACAATGTATAATTTAGACCACTTCCAAAAGGGTTTATTTCTAATCATTGAATACCCAAATAAAACGAAAAGATGGATATTATGGAGGATTGATTGTGGATTATGAATGTCATTAGAATTTATCTAAGATATTAGGAACCAAATTTTGATTCAATAAACATGTGAAAACTCATACACTTTGATGTGGAATTACGTTTACAATCTTCTTTAAGAATATTAGGATCCTAGAACCCTTATAGTTATTAAAAGTTTAATAAGAACCTTCATTAAGGAAAATGAGAATTTGTTGGAAGGAGAGTTAGGTATCTATGAGAGGATGTAAATTTATATGGACCTTTCAAGCCCTCTAAAAGAGACATTAGAACTAAAATTAGCCTAACACTTATAGATTCAAATAGTGGAATTAATAAAAGCCATTAATGACCTACAAAAGATGGAAGAAATCAAGGAATACAATAGAAAAATATAGAAGTGGGGAAATCAAACTAGATAAACCTTAAGATAAAATAATGGAGATGCATGTGAACATTTTCAGTGTAGGGATACATAAGCCCTCTAAGGGTACACCATCAACCACAGTATTAACAAGTGATAACTCACAACTAAGGGAAAAATTGAAATATGAGGCATTAAAAGAACCCTCAAATAAATGATCTATCATTGTATTGGAATCAAAACCTATAATACCCTAAATTTTATATCAAGAAACTAATAGATAGTGAATGAAATGATAAATCTTTCATGTTATAATTGCAACAACCACATGTGAAAAGAACACAATATTGTCAAAATTGAACAAAATCATGACCAAAGTACATGATAAAATAATGTAAATACATGCCAACATATAATAACACCAATGGATGAATTACATGAACATCATGGAATGCCATCAACATGATAAAAATGAACACATGGAAATAGGGTGTTCCCACCTTTTAGGAGATGGACAACTTAGGGGACCCTATTTCACTCTAGTTCATTCAAGGAAACCTTGGAGATCTCAATCTAATGGTGCAATTGAGAGAAGGGGATCTACTATAAGGTCTCCTAGGGTGTGATTAAAGAAAAAAGGGGGTTCACTACTAAGAAAAGGCTTATAAAGAAGGAAATTTATAGGATATGAAAATCGAACTATATGACCTAGAATATGAAACTGAAAAATTAGAATAATGGACTGAGAATGAACAGAGGTGCACTTGGAAATTGAAAAGGCTTGAATGGAGGCCTGAAATCCTAGAAATGATGACTTTTCAAGCACACTGGGACTCATATGCCAGTAGGGGTTTTTAGTCCCAGTTTATGGTTTCAGGTTGAAATCAAAATCTGGAATTGCTAAACTAGGATCTATAGAAAATGCCTGAAAAATAGATATACTAGGACTCATATGCCACAAGGGGCGATTTAATCCTACAGACATGTAAAATTGACTTAACACTTATCAAAAATTTAGAACATCTTGGAACGACCCCAAAATGACTTAGAACAACTCTGAATCAATTCAGAACGACCCCGAAATGACTCAAAACAATTCTGAATCAACTCAAAACATCTCAGAATGACCCCAAAACGATTTAGAACAACTTTGAATCAACTCGGAACATCTTGGAATGACCCCAAAATGACTTAGAACAACTCTGAATCAACTTAGAACATCTTGGAACGACTCAGAACAACTCTGAATCAACTTAGAATGTCTTGAAACGACCCCGAAATGACTCGGAACAACTCTAAATTAACTTGGAACATCTCAGAACAACCCCAAAATGACTTGAAACAACTCTGAATCAACTCAGAACGTCTCAGACTAACCCCAAAATGACTCGAAACAACTTTGAATCAACTTGGACAGTCTCAGAATGACCCCGAAACAACTTGGAACAACTCTGAATCAACCTAAAACATCTCGGAACATCTTAGAATCAACTTGTAACATCTCTAAAACATATCAGATCATCTCAAAATCATCCCAGGACATCTCACAACACATCGAACGACATCAAACAACATCCAAAACCCTAATTCTACTATTAATCGAATGATACAACGTTATTTGATTAATTCACATTTCATCATTTTGACTAATTAAACAAATTACATTTATTTAATAAAGTCCTAATATTATCTTATTTCATCCTAATTAGTCAAACAACACTATTTATTTGATTACGTCGCTAATTCACCTTATTCCTCAAAATTAATTGAATTATTAAATCATAATAATTTAATTATCACACCTCCCTCCAAAATTTGAATAATTAAATCAAACTATTCAAACTTTTCAAATTAGAAAAAATCAAAATCAAAATCAAATTGGAATTAATTAATTAATATCCCTCACCCAATTTTTTATTGAGGAAATCATGGATTGCTAACTAAGCAATCTATTTTGCTAACAAAGCAATCTAATTTTGCTAACTCAACCATATAATTCCTAACTCAACCCCAACTAATCAATCAATTGCTAACTAAGCAATCAAAATTCTAACTAGCCAATCTATTCTTCAATCACCCTAATTGTGCAATCAAAATTGCATAATTTCCTCATGTTTAAATCCTCTCAACTCATTTTGATCTTTGATCTGGATATTCTCCAATGCGATCTTGACCGTCAATTCAAAATTTCTTTTTCTATATAACAAGCCTTTCTCTTCACAAATTAGGGTCAAAATTTCAACTTACCTTATGCAAAAAAGTGTTGTCAAGATCACCATTGATAGAGCTTCATCATTTCTTCAAGAACAAGCATCAATCGTCAAGCTTTTGCGTACAAGCAATGGAGGCTTTGCAATGATACAAACAATCCAACATCATGCAAATACACTCCAAAATGGGATGGTAATATTTTCTTGTGTTATTTGAATTGGTTTGAATATCTTAGGATCTTACTTTCATTCAAATGGCTTAGATTTGCACATTTCATGAGTGATGGAATATGATAGATTAAGTGTTTTGAATTAGATTAGTTTATGATTTTAATCTTGCATTTGATCTTGTTTTTTGCATATTTCCTAATGGATTCCTTCCCCCTCACACAAGTCCTAGTATAAGGGTTGATCTGAAACTTTGATATCCTCTAATTTTCTCCTATAGCTTCTCTCCTATCAAATCTCTAGTTTTGAAACACTATTGCAACCTGTAGGTGACTTTATGTGATCTTGCAAGTAAGGTGACAACTTTGCAACCTTGACAACTTTTCTCCAATCTTGCTCTTTAATATGTATTCAACCTAGATTTGAAAATTACACATCAAAGAGAGGGAAAAATGTTGTTTTGTTAGTGGATAGGGGTTTTCCTTGGTTAAACCTCATTTTGGTAATCAAACCTTGAAATGAAATAAAATAGAATGGAGGAATGATGAATGAACAAATATGCAATGATGCAACACACCAAACCCTTGAACAAAAGGTTGCAATATTGTAAGTAATGGCTAGCATGAATGTGGATCTTGACTCTTGCTTGAATGATATGGATTTTGACTTGAATGCTTGATTGAATCATAAAACTCTACTATTACCTAATTTAGCTTCCAGCTCAATTAGGTAGAGCTATGGTTGTTTTCCAAAAGTAAAGGGAAAAGGTACACATTTAATTATGCTATGTCCATTCATATGCATAAAAGAAATTATCAAAAGACTGTATTATTAGGTTATGCAATTGCATACAATAGAGAACAGAGTGATTTTTTTTTGCAAAGGTAGTCTTTATTGATAATCATAAGTGTATAGTGTCCCATGCAAGCTGGGGGACTGACTATTTGAATGCAAATAAAGGAAAAAACTATACATCTATAGATAAAAGAAAGAAAAAATGCACATGTAAAGAAGGGGGACCCATCATTGCCTAAATGACGAATCCCAATTGAGTAGAGTTGCATCTGTTCAACCCCTCCTATTTGTCCAACCTCCAGAAGTTTCCTTCCCTGCTGCTCCAAGCATTCCTACACATGTGAGAGAGAGTTAGTTAGAGCAATGAAAGATCACCAATCAATACATATGCAAACATCCATAAACATATAGCCTGATCCTCATAAGCATCAAAATAGTTTCCATACCACAAATGTCCAGGAAAGTAGAAAGGCTATCATAAACATCTATCATATGCTCTATTTTATCTAACATGTTTTCTCATTGTGCAGGTATAGGTGCATTTTTTTAATTACTACATTAGTTTGCATTGACATCATAGCATGTGGAGTAAAATGGGCTCCCACAAGGGTTGAGCTCATCATGTTGTCCTTTTATGTTTTGGCAGAGATAGGAGTGTAGAGTCTCCATGCATTGTAAACTTTGAGTGAATAATCATCACCTATGTAGTGAATTGGTTGACATCACAATCATAAGTGAAAGTATTCACTCAATAGAGTCACAATAAGAGAAGGAAAATCATATGCAGACCATGACAAGGAAAGCAGTTTTTTCAAAGCCCAACAGTGATCAATCAATCATGAGTAGTCATAATCATTAAGTTGTATTGATATGATAGTGTTCAAGAAAATGAACATTGTGTAAGACCTTGTATTAAGGGTAGGACAACGCTTCAAGGAGCTTATGAACAATTGTGTCAAGTGCAAGACAAAGCAAGGTAGAGGACAGTCTCTCTCACAGATCATGAAGATAGATCATACAAATATTATGAACAGTGAATGTAGTTATTTACACTTATATTTATTCATAGTGCAAGTGAAAAGGGAGAGTCATAATTTCAAAGTATAGTGGCATTGCTATGAGATACATTGAGGGGAATAAGTAACAGTAAAGGATAGTTACTACAAGACAATAGAAGATGATTGTAGTGGAATATATCATAGGGGCAGTTGACAGTGATGATGTTGGAAAAAGTTTATGGACATGGCAAGAATTTTTTTTTCAAAGACAAGCTATCATCTATTGATAAGGTAATGTAGTGCCAATTCCACTTTTAAAAAGCTACATGAGACACAATCATGATTTATTGGTGTCATAGACAGTGGATAGTCAAGCATATACAATGGACAAGGTATTGAGCAAATGCTTTATCAATTTCTTGATGTTTTATTAGTTTCTTGATGCTCAATAGAGGGCACTGGTGAAGATGAAAATGAAGTCTTTAGAACTCATGTGTAAAGGCATGATAGAGGGATTGTCATATCAGTGAAATATAAAATGATGTATTTGAAAGAGACAACCATATTTATGAAGATGACTGTGAGCAACAAATAAGAAAGTGTGTTAAGACAGTAACCTACAAACAAGGTAAAAATCAAGAAAGAAAGAATGTGCAATGAAAACCCTTGGAGGTTTTTATCTTTTATTGTACAAAACATGAAAACATTACCATCATTTCTCTTCAAGAGCAAAGCACAATTTTTTTTCTTCTTTGTGCTAAGATGAATGCATATAGAAAGACAAGAAGAGGGTTTCCAAAGTGAAAAGGGTAGTGTTTTTCAAGGAATGGAAAAGATGTGTAGAGTCTTTGAATTGTACCCATACTGTGCAATGGTATTGAATCACTTTGCAAACCATTTTTTTTCTTCGTGGGGCAGCATTGTCTCCCAAAAGAGTCAACTGAAATAGCTCTTGTTTTAGTCGTCCACCCTCTCATGAAGTCTCATTCATATTATGGTCTTGCACGATTTTATCATAGTAAAGGGGATTATGACACTTTTGGCTGCTATTACATGGCAATAAAACGAAAACATAGGTACCCATGTTTTTAATAAATCAACACAAAATAGAGAAACCACAACCTTTTGAGGGTGAAAACATGAAACCCTCATCCAAGAAAACTAGATGCTTATAGAAGCCCATAATGAAGTTTTTCCAAGAGAAACAAAGAAACAAAACCTTCACAACTTCTTATACAAAGGAGAATGGAAAACATAGAAAATGCAATATATTCATCTTTTTGCATAATAAGCTTGAAGATAAGCAAATTTTATATAGAGAAATTGCTACAAGAGGAATTTAAAAAAAAAAAACCTTGAAAGCTCTTGAGCTTGTATTCTACAGAAATTCCAAAAGAAAATACAAAATTTTTATGCACAAGGCTTACTCGAGTTTCAATTTTGTTGTTTTTGCTTGAGATTTATGGAGAAAAGCTACTATGTGTCCAAAATCTGCCATGGAAGTCACCTAAGAGAAGCTCGATGTAAACCCTTGGCAGCACCCATAAATTTTCATGAAATTGCTAAGGAAAAATGAAATGAATGAAGTGTTTTGGCCAAGTATTGGTGCTTAGGGTTTTTCCCTAAGTTGGCCAATAAGCAAAAAGGGAAATTTTTTCCTTTATTTTAACTTTTCATGTGAAAACTAATACCCCTTGTGTAGAATGGTAAATGCTTTATGCCTTGTTTTTCTTTTGCATAGTTTACAAAGTGTGACTTTTCAAGACAAGGTCGAACCAAGTGTCCCCTTTATTGTAGGAGTCAAAACTGATTTGAAAATGTAAATGCATTATTAAGTAATGGATTATAAATCACTTATTCAATAATGTATATAATGCAAGATAAATCATGTGTTTTCAAAGAATAAGTCAAGGGAATATGGTTAAAAAGTAATTACTTGTTCCAAACATGTGGAAAGTATGTAGGTTGTCTTTGACCGGATTTTAGGAGGGAATGAGAGCATCTAGAAGCAGTTTCTCATGCTTTTGTTGTGGGTAAAGTCATGGCTTGACTTTTTCTTTACTTTGGAGGCATTTTGGAGAGGTTTTGGAGGCTATTTTTAAGGTTTTTCTGTTGCATACGACCGGGAAGCTTGTAGAAGTATATGTGTGGGGCGGGTTTCAAAAAAGCATAAGTAACTTCAAACAATATTTTTTGGAGGGGAGTTCTTTCTTCTTTTCAACAGGTATGGTAGCTTATTTTGGAGCTCTTACAGAAAAAAGATAGTATTGTAACTCAGTCTCAAGCATGTATAGTAGTGTTTTCACCTTTTTAGATCAATGAAGATAAGCATTTTTTCCTTCTCATTTTTTTTCATTGTGTGAATCTTGATGATTGATGCAACTACATGTGAAGTTATCATATTCCTTGTTATTGTGTCTTATTAGCATCACCTTTGTGCAGAAGTATATATGTGTTGTAGGTTGTAAGTTATGTTATGTTGCAAGTAATGCAAGTTTTGTAAGTTATTTTCCTTCTTGAATTGTATGCATTGGAACCTTCTTATGAAGTATTTATGCAAGGCATATAAATATTGAGTTGTGCATGTTAAGCTTGTTGTTGATTGAAACTGTGTATAAGTAGTTGTATAGGTTTTATATAACATTTAGGTGCATCACCATAGTAGTTTAATTTCATTTCATGTTGCCTCCTTACCATTTTCCCAACAAGAATTGGATTAGGTGAGTACCTTAGGAGCCAACCTTCTCTGGAGGTCCACTCCAAGTTTAGGTGACCCACAGGCTAGGAGTGTTCCCATGTTACTCCAAAATGCTATGTTCTGCAACTTAGCAAGGGTGCAGTTTTGAGAGCTAATAATTTTGGCATGCCCGGTGGGACTGTGAATTGATTCTCAGTCCATTTTATACAATTTTTTTTCTACTATTTGGTGTGTACAGTAGTAATTTCAACCTTTTGGAGGTATTTTATTTACACACATAGCAACTTTGGAAAGATTATTTGTTGGTTACAAGAAGATCAAGTGTTGGTATGTTATCATTTTTGGCAAAAAGTCAATTTTGATAATTCCAATTTTATGATAGTTTAGTGAATTTCCAACTGCTATGAATTCTGCATAATGTCTTCTTTCTATGAGGACATGTTTTATAACCCTCCATTCCATGAAAATCCTGCATATGTGCCCTCTTACCAACCATACCAAGTAGAGTATACTATTGGTTTTGTCCTCAATAACCCACCAACAACAAAAAACTAGCATGTTTAGTGCTTTTACCACCCTTCCACCCCTATTCAACCTTCCTAGCAGTCTACCCATGCTTATAATAATTTGTAAGAAGATCATTTTTCTCATAACTGACATGACTACTCTCTGAATTAGCCTCAAGATTCCAAAAAAATGAGTATCAAGGAGATAATATTAGATTATCAAAGGAAAATGGAGGTTGTTACAAAAGAATGAGAGTATAATATGCAGCAGGAAGAGCTTGCTCATCAAGCTTATATTCATCAAAAGGAGGTGGGGGCACAAAGGTATGAGTTTCTTGCTAGACAAGTTGCAGCCAAAGAGGAGCAAATAAAACACTTGCTTGCACATGTACAAAGGTATGAAACCCAGTCATCCCCTTGCATTCCTAGTTCCTATTCAACTCTTCCTGTAATAATGAATCATCCTTTGAATGAAGAGGTTTCCAAGTCTAAATTTCCTATTTTTAAACAAGGGAAATATTTTGAATCCTCAAGTAAGCCTCCTTGTGTCAAAATTCCAAGTTTTAGGAGTGCTCTTTCAATCTAATAGCCAATTCATAACCAAGAGTAGCCCATAATGCTACATAATCATCCTACCAATGAGCCTTCTCCAATGTCTAAAATTCCAGGTTTCAGGCAGCCTTCTACCCTTAAGATTCCAAGTTGGAAAGGGCCGTCTTTTCTACCCTATGAGGTTTCTCCACCAACCATACAAATTCAACCATGCTCTAACATCCAGAAAGTGGAAGAAGAGCAGGCCATTGATCAGGATAGCTTACTCCTCTCGGAGAAGATTAGAAATGTAAATCCATTGCGTTTAGCTATAAAATGTTACCAATTACAACAACAAAAGATTGAACAAGAGAAAACCTCTCAAGATGGATCTTCCAATGTTTTAGCTAATGATCCTCCTTATTTTGTTGAAAACAATCAAAATGTTTCAATAGCTCAGTCAGGATAGCAGGAAGAAAAGGTGCAAGAGGCTAACCAAGAGGAGCATTCTATAGTTTGGA
The DNA here is from genome assembly GCA_007258455.2 of Sequoia sempervirens. Classification (NCBI taxonomy): domain Eukaryota; kingdom Viridiplantae; phylum Streptophyta; class Pinopsida; order Cupressales; family Cupressaceae; genus Sequoia; species Sequoia sempervirens. The sequence goes on along the minus strand of VDFB02000009.1, from coordinate 38,864,232 downwards.
TGAATGAGTTACCTCCTTTCATTGAAAATGATGAGGAAAGTGTGAGTTTTATCACATCAACAACTATTTTAGAACAACAAGAAGACATCAAGAAATCTGATGAGTTGCTGGTTGAAAATAGTCAATCAGATAATGGAGACTTCAATCAGGAAGAGGAGTGCAAAAGTGAGCCTGTTGTGGAGCTTAAAAGGATTTTTAAGAGCTATTATGAAGTAAGTAATAATACCCTTTCATCACAATTTCATGAAGATAGTGAGGGAAACCTGTTAGAAGAGGTGGATAAGCATGATCGATCAAAATGACAGGTTGAAGAGCCAAAACAACAAGTTGAAGAACCAAGACAATAGATTGCAGAGCTTGATGAAGAGGTGACAAATGGGTTGTTCAAGCAACTGCCATTTTTTCTTTGCCTAGAGGAAGAACAAGCTGATGTCTCAATTCAGCCCTATCAAGAGGAGTTTCTTCAAGACAATGGACATGTTTTATTGAATCAACAGGAAGAAAAGAATGACCTTGTTCCTGAGATTAAAGATGTCCCAGCTAGAAATCTTTCAGAACATGAAAGGGAGCCCAAAGTTATCACACTGGTACAAGAGGTTAACATTCCTCAAGAGGATCATGTTGAATTTTGTTTTTGGGGTGATCTGGAGAAGTTTTGTGCTAACCTTGAGGTCAAGACAACTCCAAAAGAAGAAGAAGAAAACCATGAAGTTACAAATAAGCTACTTGTACCCCAAGAGTAGCCCATGGCACCTCATTTTCATCTTAGTAATGAACATGTCAACCTCACTCCATCAATTGAACCTTACTGCCCTCCCACCATCTCCCTTTTCAAAGGAGGACCTATTATTTGGAGAGAAAATGAGGGCTATGTGGATGAAGAGAAGGATATTCCAAGTGAAAATGATGAAGGAATAAGCAATTGCATCCCCTTTTCTGACATTGGATCACAAAAATCAAACTTTTTGCAAGAGGTTGATGAGGGTGATCAGCTAGGACAACGGTGTGTAAAGCAACTGGATGGTAATGATGAGGAAGTTGTGGTCTACTTTTTTGACTAGAGGCCTTGTTTTGTTGACAAGGAGGAGATTCACGAGCAATAACAAGATGTAGCAGCTGTCCATGAACAACAAACCAGCAAGGGAAGTTCAACCTTTGTCATTTCAAGAGGCTTTCCTATTAAATTTTTAGCAGGCATGGAGGCCACTGAAGCACCAATAGCCAGTCTTGCACCCAAGCATGAAGCTATTGCTGAAGATGGAATTGAGAATGTACTTACAACTGAACAAGAGTATGTTCAACTCACTTATCCTTTTTTGAACAACAATATATATGATCCGTTTGACGAGGTAAGTGGACTTGTTTATCTCTTCCAAGGGATAGTGCATCAACTTGTTGAACATTTTACTGTGTCTCATATTTTCTTAGTTGTCCTAAAGCATGTAAGTCATTGCATATTGAGAAGAAGGAGCAACTACTTTAGTCATCTTGTAAATGGTTTTGTTTAAGTTTTTTTGTCTTACTATTAGTGTAGGGTAGTTTATTAGTTTAAATGCAAGTTTTTAGTTCCCCAAGTGTTGTTCTGCACAGTTAAGTAGGTTTTTCCTGAGGTTTTGGTAGTTGGAATAAGTTTTCAAGGTGTCATACACTGTTTTGGATGAGTTACAACAATGTAGAAGATTGTTTTCAAGTGCTTTTGGGTTTCTAGTGACTTTGTGCCCAATGGATAACTTCAGGCAACTGGTCAAGATGTTTAGTAGGAAAATATATAGAAGATGTTGCCAAAAATGTTACCTAATTTAGCTTCCAACTCAATTAGGTAGAGCTGTGATTTTTTTGCAAAAGTAAAGGGAAAAGGTAAAAATTTAATTATGCTATGTTCATTCATAAGCATAAATTTTTTTATCAAAATATTGCATTATTATGTTATGCAATTGCATACAACAAAGAAGAGAGTGAAACAATTTTTGCAAAGGTAGTCTTTATTGATAATCATAAGTGTATAGTGTCCCACACAAGCTAAGGGACTGACAATTTGAATGCAAATAAAGGAAAAAAACTATACATTTATAGATACAAGAAAGAAAAAATTCATATGTAAAGAAGGGGGACCCGTCATTGCCTGAATGACAAATCCCAGTTGAGTAGAGTTGCATCTATTCAGCCCCTCCTATTTGTCCAACCTCCAAAAGTTTCCTTCCCTATTGCTCCAAGAATTCCTGCATGTGTGAGAGAGAGTTGGTTAGAACAATGGAAGATCACCAATCAATACATATGCAAACATCCATAAACATATAGCCTGATCCTCATAAGCATCAAAATAGTTTGCATACCTTAGATGTCCAGGAAAGAAGAAAGGCTATCATAAACATCTATCATATGCTCTATTTTATCTAACATGTTTTCTCATTGTGCAAGTATAGGTGTATTTTTTATTACTGCATTAGTTTTCATTAACATCACAACATGTGGAGTAAAATGGGCTCCCAAGAGGGTTGAGCCCAGCATGCTATCCTTTTATGTTTTGACAAAGATAGGAGTGTAGAGTCTCAATGCATTGTAAAATTTGAGTGAATACTCATCACCTATGTAGTGAATTGGTTGACATCACAATCATAAGTGAAAATATTCACTCAACAGAGTCATAATAAGAGAAGGACAATCAGATGCAGATCATGACAAGGAAAGTAGTCTTTTCAAAGCCCAATGGTGATCAATCATTCATGAGCAGTTATAACATTAAGTTGCAGTGATATGACAGTGTTCAAACAAATGAACATTGTGTAAGACCTTGTATCAAGGGTAGAACAAGGCTTCAAGAATCTTATGACCAATTGTTTCAAGTGCAAGACAGAGCAAGGTAGAGGACAGTCTCTCTCATAGATCATGCAAATATTATGAACAATGAATGTAGTTATTTACACTTCTATTTGTTCATAGTGCAAGTGAAAAGGGAGAGTCATAATTTCAAAGTATAGTGGCATTGCTATGAGATACATTGAGGGGAAATTTTTTCATAAGTAACAATAAAGGATAGTTACTACAAGAAAAATAGAATATGATTGTAGTGGAAGATATCATAGGGGTAGTTGACAGTGATGATGTTGGCAAAAGTTTATGGACATGGCTAGAATTCTGTTTTTCAAAGAAAAGTTATCATCTATTGATAAGGTAATGCAGTACCAATTCCACTTTTAAAAATCTATAGGAGACACAATCATGATTGATTGGTGTCATAGATAGTGGATAGCCGAGCATAAATAGTGGACAAGGTATCTTGAGCAGATTCTTTATCAATTTCTTGATGTTTTATTAGTTTCTTGATGCTCAACAAAGGGCACTCGTGAAGATGAAAATGAAGTCTTTAGAACTCAAGTGTAAATGCATGATAGAGGGAATGTCATATCAGTGAAATGTAAAATGATGAATTTGAAAGAGACAGCCATATTCATGAAGATGTCTGTAAGCAACAAATAAGAAAGTGTGTTAAGACAATAACCTATAGACAAGGTACAAATCAAGAAAGACAGAATGTGCAATGAAAACCCTTGGAGGTTTTTATCTTTTCTTGTATAGAACATGAAAACACTACCATCATTTCTCTTCAAGAGAAAAGCATATAAAAAAAATTTCTTCGTGCTAAGATGAATGCATACTGAAAGACAAGAAAAGGGTTTCCAGAGTGAAAAGGGTAGTGTTTTTCAAGGAGCGGAAAAGATGTGTAGAGTCTTTGAATTATAAACGTACTATGCAATGGTATTGAATTACTTTGCAAACCATTTTTTTCTTCATGGGGCAGCATTGTGTCCCAAAACAATCAACAAAAATAGCTCTTGTTTTAGCCCTCCGCCCTCTCATGAAGTCTCACTCATATAATTATGATCTTGCAAGATTTTATCATAGTAAAGGGGATTATGAAACTGTTGGCCGCCATTACCTGGCATTAAAAAGAAAACATAGGTACCCATGTTTTTAAAAAATCAAAAGAAAATGGAGAAAACTGCAGCCTTTTGAGGGCGAAACCATGAAACCCTCAATGAAGAAAACTAGATGCTTATAGAAGCCTAGAATGAAGTTCTTCCAGGAGAAACAAAGAAACAAAACCTTCACAACTTCTTGTATAGAGAAGAATAGAAAATGTAGAAAATGCAATATATTCATCTTTTTGCATAATAAGCTCGAAGACAAGCAGATTTTATACAGAGGAACTGCTACAGGAGGAATTAAAAAAAAATCCTTGAAAGCTCTTGAGCTTGTATTCTACAAAAATTCCGAAAGAAAATACGGAATTTTCATGCACAAGGCTTACTCGAGTTTCAGTTTTTCTGTTTTTGCTTGAGATTTATGAAGAAAAGCCACTGTGTGTCCAAAATCCGCCATGGAAGTCACCTGAGAGAAGCTTGATGTAAACCCTTGGCGGCACCCAAAAAATTCCATGAAATTGCTAAGGTAAAATGAAATGAATGAAGTGTTTTGGCCGATTATTGGTGCTTAGGGTTTTTTCCCTAAGTTGGCTGATACACAAAAAGGGAATTTTTTTCCTTTATTTTAACTTTTCATGTGAAAACTAATACCCCTTGTGTAGAATGGTGAATGCTTTATGCCTTGTTTTTCTTTTGCATAGTTTGCAAAGTGTGACTTTTCAAGACAAGGTCGAACCAATTGTCCCCTTTATTGCAGGAGTCAAAACTGATTTGAAAATGTAAATGCATTATTAAGTGATGGATTATAAATCACTTATTCAATAATGTATATAATGCAAGATAAAGCATGTGTTTTCAAAGAATAAGTCAAAAAAATATGGTTGAAAAGTAATGACTTGTGCCAAACATGTGGAAAGTATGTAGGTTGTCTTTGATTAGGTTTTTGGAGGGAATGAGAGCATCTAGGAGCAACTTCTCATGCTTTTATTGTGGGTAAAGTCATGGCTTGACTTTTTCTTCACTTTGGAGACATTTTGGAGAGGTTTTGGAACCTATTTTTAGGGTTTTTTTATTGCATATGACCAAGAAGCTTCTAGAAGTATATGTGTGGGGAAGGTTTCAAAAAAGCATAAGTAACATCAAACAAGAGTTTTTGGAGGGGAGTTCTTTATTCTTTACAACATGTATGGTGGCTTATTTTGGAGCTCTTACAAAAAAAAAGACAATTTTGTGACTCAGCCTCAGGCATGTATAGCAGTGTTTTCACCTTTTTAGATCAATGAAGATAAGCATTTTTTCCTTCTCATTTTCTGTTTTATTGTGTTAATCTTGATGATTGATGCAACTACATGTGAAGTTATCATATTCCTTATTATTGTGTCTCATTAGCATCACCATTGTGCAAAAGTATATATGTGTTGTAGGTTGTAAGTTGTGTTATGTTTCAAGTAATTCAAGTTGTGTAAGTTCTTTTCCTTCTTGAATTGTATGCATTGGAACCTTCTTGTGAAGTATTTATGCAAGGCATGTAAATATTGAGTTGTGCATGTTAATCTTTTTGTTGATTGAAAGTGTGTGTATAAGCAGCTTTATAGGTTTTAGATAACATTTAGGTGCATCACCATAGGAGTTTAATTTCATTTCATGTTGCCTCCTTACCCTTTTCCCAACAAGAAGTAGATTAGGTAATTACCTTAGGAACCAACCTTCTTTGGAAGTCCACTCCAAGTTTAGGTGACCCACAACCTAAGAGTGTTCCCATGTTACTCCAAAATGCTAAGTTCTGCAACTTAGCAAAGGTGCAGTTTTGAGAGCTAACACCTACATCACAAATATTAGCTTAAAAACAAGCATGATGTACGATGACTTTGACATAATGCTTGATACTTGAATAGTGCTCCAAAATGCTTGATAATCACTCTTGAATGCTCTTGAATGCTAGAATGCTTGATCTCAAAATGTGCTAGATGATTTGTAAACTTGTTAGGAGAAAATGAGTGAAATAACCTTGTATATATACTTGTTTATGCCAAATTTCTCGAAATTACAACACTACAAGCCGATATTAGATCTAGGAGAATAAAATCCCTCCAATAATTTGAATTTAAATTAGGTCTAAGCTAAGTGGGACTCATACACCAGTTGGGGCGTATGACTTCCATTAGGCTAAGCTCAAGACACATTTTTCAAGAAATACTTAGTTTAAAGTGAAATTCAGATTTAGGCCTCAAAACTTAAGAGGGACTCATACGACCAAGGTGGTGTATGAGTCCTAGATCACTAAATTTGGGTCATAAAATCCAAAATCACTGAATTATGATAGGTCATTACATATGTGTCGGGATTATCCTTAGAAAGATGCATTAAATAAGGCTTGTGGATGCAAAATAGGACCAAAATAAGGCATAAAGAAGCCCAATTTTAGCAGGGAGGGCCCAAAAAAGTGTGAAAATGTAAAGGGATACATTTTTTACTGTATGGGAGTGAATTTGCACCCCTTGTGCAAATTCCCATTTCGTACATCCTCACCTTAGAAAACCAAATCTGAAGTCGAAATTCCACATCAGCTGGTTGACTTCCTTCCACTTGGCATCTGTCCTTTGTGTTGGTAGAAGAATATTTGTCGGGGATGCACATGCAGTGTTCTGATGTCCACGTGGCGTGATTACATCCCTGATAGATTCCTACGTCTGAAGCTAGAAAAAGAATTACACTTCCTATTAGGAATGATTTGTAACGTCCCTTTTCAACCAACTGACCCCAAAAACGGCAGATTCTTCCCTCTTCTCCTTCAAATTCATCCATTCTTCATTCAACTCATCTCTTTTGGAAATCTCTAAGTATTCACTTCACTCTCAACAACACTTCAACACTCCATTGCAGCAAAACTCCGTCAACTCCGTAAAGCAAGTGTGAAGTAAGCCATTGCAGTGTGGGCTTGAGGTTTTGTGAGACCTCCCTTCATCACAGTCGAGGTTGTGGTGATTGTTCAAGCCTTCTTTTTCCTCCATTGGCTAGTGAGATCTTGGTGGAGGTGGTAATGTTTCACTCCTCTCCTTTATGATTCGGTTGAGTAGCTCTTTACTATTTTGTAGTGTTATTTGCATTCCTTCCTTCTTTAATTCTTTATTGCACATTTCTCTATCGTTGCTATCTGGCTATCTGTGGAGGTGAAAAAACCAAAATGGGGGTCTGACTGAGGTAGGACCCTATACAGCCCCAACAAATTTCCCCTCTTTTGGAGCTAGTTGGTGAATTGGCACCTTGGTGAGATTATCTTCATCATTTAGCTCTCATTTATCTGCTCTATCACATCCATTTGTATTTCTCATACTTTATATTCTCATTTAGGAGTCATTAGCTAGGTCATCAACTTGTTTTCTGGTAGTTCATATTGTATTCTTTGTCCTCTAATCATACAAACGCCAACACACCTAAGAGATTCCAGCGCATTGTGTTGTCATCCCAAAACCACACTTTCATCCTCGGGTAGAGAGCTACCTAAGGTACAATATTGAATTTGAAAACTAGCTCACCTAGCCTAAGTTTGGATCTCGAGTCTATAGAGTGATCGAAGGGCATTATACTCCTCATCATTCTCATCCCTTGTTTCAAAACATCCCTTTAGAGTGAGGTAAGTTAGGGTAGCCTTCTACTCCTGACTCTCCGTGACCTAGGGCCTTGATGTGGTTGGTCGCCCTCTCTTACATTTTTGGTGAACCTAATGTGAACCATTTTGGTTTCATCTTGCAATATTGAAAGCTCCTTTCCTTTTGTTCTAGGAGCATTGTGGGGCTTCTCGCCTTGCAACCTAGCCTGCGACCCCTAGTAGGCGTAGTTGGAAGGTTTCAAAATTGTTGCACAAAATATTCTTAATTGGGTCACTATCCTATCTTGTAAACTTTGAGGGGATTTGTGAGAGTGTCATCTAGTGCATGTGATGGCCTCTTTCCTGCATCAACCTATCCCCTCTATGTAGCCTATGAGCAATGGTACTGGTATAACCTTCACATCGTAGGATCTGTCAATGGGATTTAATAGAGAACCCTCTCCTCTCTACATCCCCACGAGAATCAATAGAAACATCATCGCAGGTGTTCTCGTTGATTCAACGTCTCAAGTAAATATCATAACTGAGGAGGTCATGCTAAGCAAATTTTTGCATAAATATGGGTACGATGCACCTATGAGCACCATCCGCATGCACGACGAACTTTCCGTACCTCCTCTAGGTAGTATTGCCTTATCAGTTTTAGTTGGACCTAAATTTGTGAATCTTTTGTTTAACATAATCCCTGGATCTAAACTCTTCAAAGTGAAGTTGGGTATCTCTTGGTTAGTAGCTATGAATGCAATACCCTCGGTTGTGCATAAATGTTTAAAATTTATCCACAAGGGTTCCGTACATGTGATTCATGACACCGGTTATAAAATGTTGGTTGCTCATGGTAGTTACTCCTTGGATTACTCTTGGCCTATGCCCGTTGGTCCTCTTCCACCTAGGAAGGACCTCTTGTACCAAACTTATCAAAATTACAAGAGAGGGCGCTTAACACTGAGAGTGAGATACCCTTCATCGCCTTATGTTGTTTCACATGGGGCCTTCTTAAAAGTTGTCAATGATGTCGCTAAGGCACGTAGAAGGGAAGAAGAGAAGTGGTCTTGAGATCCTCCTTCTTCCTCTTTCGTTGTTTAGTCTGATGCTCCTTCTCATCCTACTATGACACCATCATATTTTGTTCCATGTCTGTGAGAGAATCCTATGGTGCTTGCTTGGTGCAAGCGCAAGCATCCTGCATTTGAGCTTCCTATTTTTCCCACGGAGCCTAGGCTCGCTCGATATGGTAGGAAGAAAACTCCCCATGGGGAATATTCTATGTCCCAACCTCTGCGGAATCCTACCGCTTCTACTCCCAAGGAAGTAAACGGGAAGAGGCCCACTACCGAGGCATTAGAGCTGACTCCCCTCACTGCTTCCTAACCTGTTCCTCCTGCTCCCACTCAGGACCCCATCCCTCCACTAGAAATAGTTGTGGTGGACACTCCCATGGTTTAGTAGGAACCTTCTGTCCCTTAGTAGCCTTTGGTCTCCAGTTTGAAGAGTCGCAAAAATTTCCTTGCGCATGAGCACAAGCACTGGTGAAAGGCTCTTGTGGCTAAGTAGGTCACCTTATAGAGGAAGGAAGAGGAGATGACCACCCCTACTTTAGGGCCTCCTGATGCATCCTCCTCTCTCCTCCCCTCTGCTTCCATCCAATCTAGTTTAGTCTCACTTTTGGCTTCTGCTATGAGTACGAATATGCTTGACCCAAAGAAGGTGTAGGTGTTCATCGCTCCTTTGGTGGAGTTGCCCTTGTTGATATCCCTTCCAGATGTCCCTCCTTTCCCAAAATCCATGGATATGATAAACACTTTGGTGGTATTTTCTATGGTTTTCCCATCCTCCTCTTCCTTTGCACCTCGTGCCTCATCTATGGGAAGTTCACATCCCCCGACAAAGCAGAAGGTAGAAGGAGGCCCTTCCAACAATGGAGGGCGTAAGAGGAGCCCACCTTCTCTGAAAGGTGGTCCCATGCTGGATTGTTCCATCCTAGTAATGGAATTAGCCCGAGCTTCCCCTGAGTTTGTCACTACTCCCGAGTCACTCGATGAGCCTAGTGATGAATCTCAGGCACAACCTTCTCTGTCTGTTGAGGCACAACATGGCACTTTGGTGAAGTACATGTTTAACTCTTTGGATGAAGTTCCGGCCTTTTCTGTGATCTTCACGAAATCGTTGACCATAGCTCCACAAGAGCCTAGTGGAGGAGACCTTGCAGGGCCTTCTTCCTTAGCCCTTGTTGCAAGAGGGTTGGAAGCTCCTCCTCTTAACATACAACCATTGCAAGCTCATCCTTCTTCCCCTTATGAAGATTTAGATTGGGAAGCGGATGACCTCTTGGTCGATCAGTGTTAGGGGGAGGCCTCTTCTTTATCTTTAGATTAGATGTGTGTGTGTGTTGTGATGTGTTCCATCATAATTGTGTTATGTGTTCCTGGATGACCCTTGTCACCCTTGTTGGTGCTTGGATACATGCATGAATTTTGTGTTGTAAACCTTCTTATATTTGTATCATCATTCTTCCATGTTTGTGATTGATTTTTGGTAAATTGGGGACGATGCAAAGCATTGGGGGCATTTAGGCTTCCCTTCCATGTTGACCCAATTTTTTTTTTAATTTTTACTTTGTTTTCCATGCATTCTTCCTGATCTGGCGAGGATTGATGATCTTTCACCTTGCACCGCGGTTACCTATTATTTATATAAGCATGAGTAGATCTGACCCCATGAAACCAAATCCCCCTGTGCCCTTTGTTTGTGATCATCTATTTTTCACTCTTTTCCTTTTTCTTTCTCTCTTCTTTGCTTGAGTTATCCCTTTCATGTGTGACAATGCCATTACTTTGATTTTCAAAAAATGTGTTCATTGCTAATGGAACATGTTTCCTTCATCATGGGTTTGCAAAGAAAAAAATTGAGAACCTTTCCTTTGAGGTGGGAGAAAATTTTACCTTCCCCTCACAAGGGGGCATCTTCTTCCTTTCAAATTCCTTGATGAAGTGAACATCTTTCGAAAGGATTCCTTGATGATGAATCAATTTGAGAAGCAACATCTCTTCCACACTTTCAAAACAACGCATCCCTTGAGTGGACCCCTTCTTCATGTCGGGTTCCCAAGGGAACCCTTTGAAAGATTTCCAACTTGTTGATAGTCTGCATGAATGTCTTCTTACTTGCCTGCATGGCCGGTTTCAAACATGTTCTATCTGCGGGTAAACATGTTGCTTTGCAAATGTGCCTGTAAAGCCACTTTCTAGCTATGTGGAGTCTCCTTCTGGGTTTCCTCCATGTGAGAGATCTTGGTGGATACCTCCTTGCAGGTCTATGGTCTTGTAAGGTAATTTCTCTAAGATTCCTCCACGCGAGAATCTTGGGGGTCGCTCCCTTGCAGGTTTGCGGGTCTGTAAGGAATTTGTTCTAGGTTTCCTTCATGCAAGAGATCTTGGAGGACACCTTCCTTGTAGGTCTGTAGGTATGTAAGGCACTTCTTCTAGGTTTCCTTCATGTGAGATATCTTGGAGGACACCTCCCTTGTAGGTCTACAGGTCTGTAAGGCACTTGTTCTGGGTTTCCTTCATGCGAGAGATCTTGGAGGACACCTTCCTTACAGGTCTGCGGGCCTATGAGGCACTTACTTCTCGAGGATTCCTTCATGTGAGAGATATTAGGGGTTTCCTCCTTGCAAGTCTGTGGGCCTATAAGATGAATTTATTCTAAAACTTCATAGTTCTACAGGGCTATGGAGTCCTTTGCCTACCTTGTGCTTTTGAGCTCGCTAGATTGCGGTCTGCTTCCTCAATGATTTAGGTATAAATTTCCAACCCTATTCACTCTTCATTCTACTTTACCAAAGCACTCATCATTATTTGTGCTCACTAAAGTGGGGGGGAAATGTATAGGAGAAAATTTGCACCCCTTTTACAAATTCTCCTTTTGTACATCCTCACCTTAGAAAACCCAATCCAAAGTCAAAATTCTAGATCTGTTGGCTGACTTCCTTCCACTTGGAATCTTTCCTTTGTGTTGGTAGAAGAATATTTGTTGGGGACACACGTGCGATGTGCAGAAATCTGTGCAATGCACTTACGTCCCTAATGAATTCCTACATCTGAAGTTGGAAGAAGAATTACACTTCCTATTGGGAATGATTTGTAACGTCCCTCTTCGACCAACCGACCTCAAAAATGGAAGATTCTTCCCTCTTCTCCTTCAAATTCATCCATTCTTCATTCAACTCATCTCTAAGCATTCACTTCACTCTCAACATCACTTCAGCACTCCATTGTAGCAACAACACTCCCTCAACTCCATAAAGAAAGTGTGAAGTAAGCCATTGCAGCGTGGGCTTGAGGTTTTGTGAGACCTCATTTCATCACGATCAAGGTTGTAGTGATTTTTCAAGCCTTCTTTCTCCTCCATTGGCTAGTGAGCTCTTGGTGGAGGTGGTAACATTTCGCTCCTCTCCTTTACGATTTGGTTGAGTAGCTCTTACTATTTTGTGGTGTTATTTTCATTCCTTCCTTCTTTACTTCTTTATTGCATATTTCTCTATCATTGCTATCTAGCTATTCGTGGAGGTGGAAACACCAAAACGGGGGTCTGACTGAGGTAGGCCCCTATATAACCCCAACAAATTTCTCCTCTTTCTTGTGTGTAGGTGGATGTGCTTTTGGAGCTAGCTGGCGAATTGGCGCCTTGGTGAGACTATCTTCATCATTTTAGCTCTCATCTATGTACTCTATCACATTCGTTTGTATTTCTCATACTTCATAATTTTGTTTTTCTCATTTAAGAGTCATTAGCTAGGTTGTCATCTTATTTTTTGGCGGTTCATATTGTATTCTTTGTCCTCTAGTCATACAAACGCTAATGCACCTGAGAGACGCCAGCATGCGGCGCTGTCGTCCTAGAACTAAGCTTTCATCCTTAGGTAGAGAGCTACTCGAGGTACAATATTGAATCCAAAAACTGGCTCACCTATCTTAAATTTGGATCTTGGGTTTGGAGAGTGATCGAAGGGCATTATAGTCCTCATCATTCTCATCCCTCGTTTTGAAACATCCCTTTAGAGTGAGGTAAGTTAGGGCAGCCTTCCGCTCTCGGATCTCTGTGACCTGGGGCCTTGACGTGGTTGGTCCCCCTCTCTTACATCTACACTACAAAAAATAAAGGAGATAAAGTCTCTTGATAATCAAGAATAGAGTGTGCACTTCTAATCATAGACACAAATGTAATAAAATGATGTAAAGGAAAAAAGAGAAAATATATGTCATCCATCAAATGTACAAGGATACATGAGAACACCCAAATAATGTATTTACATCACCTAAACATCCTCCCAAATAGAACATGAGTGATTGGTCACAAGGGAGATGTGAAAACTCATCTAAGTCTTATTAGAGATTGACCAAGCACACTTAGAAGTGAAAATACATGATAAAAGTTACAAAAGGATTATAAAAATAGATAAACATCTCAAAGAATGAATAAGGGAAGGAAGTGTATACCTCAAGTTTCAACTCTCGGGTAAGATGTCACTTTTTTCTGAAATCATCAAAGTTTGATGTTCGATGAGAAAATGAAAATAGTTATGCTCAAAATTTGAAGATGCAACAATAAAAAGAGTTGAAGTGCTCTGAATCTACTCTGTATAATACTATTTTTTTTAAAATAGTGAATATTAAGGGTTTGAAAAAGGGGGAGAACATAAAGTGTTCATATTTTTATCAAAAAAATAACATAGCATTTGTTGTGCTCCCCCTAAAGTGTTAACTTTTTTTTAGAATTTCAAAAATTGCTTTAGTGAGAAATTAGCTAACACCATGTAGTTTATGCCAATTTTTTCAGTTTATTTTTTGATGAATATATAATATTTTAATAATTTTTGAAGTAGAAACATCTTGAAAAGCAAAAATTTGAGTGTGTGGATCAGTGCAAGATCATGGGGGTCCAAACTAGGCCCTTAAATGACAATGAAAATTCAAAAAACTAGAGTTAGGCAACTTGACATAAAAAATTGAATAGGTTATTAACATAATTTAAAAAATATGTAAGAAGAAAATTTGTAGTAAATTGAATGTAGTTTCTAAGCTACTAGTCCTTTTTGGAAAAAGTAAATCTATTTTGTGAAAATTTGAAATTTCAATGCAATAGTACTAAATTTTCAAGAAAAAAATAAAAAAGCAAGTGTATGTCTGACCAACCTAAGTACAAACAAAAAATAATAAATTTTATTGAAAATTTCAATATAAGTAGAGGACACATGTCCCTGATGTGCCACATTTTTTTTTTGTAATAAATAATTAGTTATGAAAATTTTATTAGAAATTTTTAAAATTATTAAAACGTGTTTGTCTGACCACCATAACTTGGTCAAAAATTTATGAAATCTATTTTTTTATCCTATAGTATGGTAAGCATAGAATGTGACACATCTTTTAGATTTGAAAATGTGAAATAGTTTGAGAATTTTGAAAGTTTCCAATCATCCTACCAATCAAGAATTTAGTCATAATGCATGCAAAAAATCAATAATAATTATCTATTAAATTCAAAAAGCATATCTTATATTGGTGGAAAGATGACAATTTATTTAATAAACCTTTTTCGTTTCATTAAATTCGAATAAAAAGAGAGAGAGACCTAAGAGGAAGAGAGAGAGTGGTAGGATAGAGGGAGGGAGAGACGTGAGAGAGAGGGAGCAGGAGAGAGATAGAGAGAGTTATCTATGTAGGGTGATGGGGAGGGAGTGGGAGGGATATAGGGAGGGAGATACCTAAAAGAGAGAGAGGGGGTTGGAAGGATGGGAGGGAGAGACCTAAGAGAGGGAGAGGTAGTGGGAGAGAGGGGGTTGGAGTGAGATCAAGTAGTCTAGATAGGGTGCGAGGGATAGAGGTGTTAGGGTTAGAGATGGCAGATATCTAACAATTAAATGTAGATTTAATTAATAAACAAAGAAACTAATACACACACAGAATAAATCATAACACAAAAATTTAACGTGGTTCACCCAATCCGGGCTACATCCACCAAACCCCAGCCATCCAATACTTTTATTATCTAGTGTAAAACTTATTACAATCTTGCGAATAATCGCGTTTTTTCATCATATAGTAATACCCATCCGAACCCCTTTTTAACAAGCTTAGAAGCTTCCAGATTTTAGGTTCTACAAAATCGGATTTTTCCTTTTTCATTGATTTTTCCCTTTTTCGGTCATGATGCAAAAAATTAGGAAGAAATTTTTTCTCGAGGCCTGCCGCCCCTGAACCCCCACCCGAGGCCCGGCCTCACCCCAGACCCCAGCAAGGATAGGGGCCGGGGTGTACAATATACCATAGGCTATATAGTATAGCATGATCAGTCACCACATACCAACAATCTCCCACTTGGAGACTGATCAGGCTCCACACCAACACAATCTCCCACTTGGAGACTGATTCTAGACGACACTGCTGCCATTACAGCTCCCACTGGAAATAAGTACCTTGGACCCTGCTGCTCTGTTATACTTAAATTCAACCTTGAAGACCAACCGAAGCTGAAGAGGAGCTCAACTTCTCCCTTATCACCGCCTTCGTAAACATATCCACTGGATTGACATCTGTATGTATCTTGTCTAGCTTAACCTATCCATCCTCCAACACTGACCGAATGAAATGATATCTCAACTGGATGTGTTTTGTTTTAGAATGCAGAGCATAATTCTTTGCAAGATGTATAGCACTCTGGCTGTCTATAAACAAGTAATTTCCAGCCTGTTGTTTTCCCAACTCATCCATGAAAATTTGCAGCCATATCATCTCCTTTGCCACCTTTGTTGCAGCAACATGCTACTGCCTGTGGTGGATAAAGCAACCACCTTTCGCAATCGAGAAATCCAACTCACTATTGTCCCACCAACTGTAAAAACATAACATGTGGTACTCCGCCTGGTATCTATATCCCCTGCCAAATCTGAGTCAACATAGCCTTTTAAATCAGTATTAGAGCCCCAAAACATAAACATTTATTGGATGTACCTCTCAAGTACCTGAGAATCCATTTTACTGCATTCCAATGCTCAACTCCGGGATGAC